>JAVJIF010010534.1:0-168678 GCA_038442645.1 Agave tequilana | reverse complement strand
ACATATTTCTCTCCCTTTTTGTCATACATCAAAAAGGGATATGATAGTAAGAAAACTTATTTAGTCAATAACACAAATATTTAGTTCACCACATATAAAAGAAAATCTATTGAAGTCAAGTGGTTTAGTGAAAATATCGGCAAGTTGAAAATCAGTAGAAACATAATCATATCAATATCACTTTCTCAAAATGATCTCTTAGGAAGTGATATCTAATCTCAACGTGCTTAGTCTTACTATGTTGATTTACATCCTTAGTCATATGAATTGTACTAGTAGTATCACAAAAATATTTTGATATGGTCATAATGCAAATCATAATCAAGGAGAGTATGTTTCATCTAAAGGACTTGAGCACAACATGCCCCCGCCGCAACATACTCCGCCTTCGACGGTTAAGAGGGCTACCGAATTTGTTTCTTGGAAGACCATGAAACAAGATAATTACCAAGAAATTGAAATGTTCCACTAATACTCTTCCTATCCACTCTACAACCTGCATAGTCAGCATCCGAAAAACTCGTCATTGAGAATTATCCAGTCTTCGGATACCATAGACCCATTCCAATAGTGTCCTTAATATAACGAATAATGCGTTTTACTGCAATTAAATGAGATTCTTTGGGACAAGATTGGAATCTAGCACAAAGACACACACTAAACATAATATTCTAGCCTAAATACAACAAACTACCAATCATACTTCTATATAATTTTATGTCAACACTCTTACTTTGGTCATCTTGTCAAGCTTGGTGGTGGTAGCCATGGGAGTGTTGCAAATTTTTGAGTCTTCAAGCCCAAATTTCTTGATGAGTTCCTTAGAGTACTTGGCTTGACATATGAAGATCCCATCACGCATTTTCTTGATTTGGAGTCCAAGAAAATAGTTCAATTCACCCATCAATGACATCTCAAATTCACGTTGCATACATTGTTCAAACTCCTCGCAAAGTAATTCATTAGTAGACTAATGATTATATCATCAATATATATTTGTACTATAAGAATGTCACTACCAACATGTTTAGTAAATAATGTGGTGTCTATTTTGCCTTTAACAAAATCATTTGATAGAAGAAAACTAGAAAGCCTTTCATACCAAGCTCTTGGAGCTTGTTTTAAACCATAAAATGCTTTATCTAGTTTGAAAACAAAATTTGGATGTATATGATCCACAAAACCGGGGGGTTGTTCAACATATACTTCCTCATCAATAAAACCATTTAAAATGCACTTTTATAGTCAATTGAAAAAGTTTAAAATTTTTATAGGATGCATAAGCTAGTGTGATCCGTATGACTTCTAGCCGTGCTACGGGTGCAAAGGTCTCCTCAAAGTCGATTCCTTCAACTTGAGTGTAACCTTGGCCACTAACCTAGCCTTATACCTAACAACATTACCTGACTCATCCAACTTGTTCCTAAAAATTCACTTAGTACCAATTGTTGGTCTATCATGGGGTCTAGGAACAAGATGCCAAACTTGGTTGCGCTCAAATTGATTGAGCTCTTCTTGCATAGCAAGCAACCAATATGAGTCACCCTCAGCTTCGAGGATGTTTTTGGGTTCAAAATGAGATATGAATGCATAATGCCCACACAAATCATGGAGTTTGGAGCGAGTGGTTACCTCCTTTGATACATCACCTATGATGAGATCTTTGGGATGATTTGAGGCGTATCTCCAATCTTTAGGAAGTGGTTGTGATGGTTCCACTTCATCCTTTTGAACTTTACCATTAGGTTCTTGCTTGTCTTCTTGGATGGGTGAGTCCTTCAAGGATATTTTCTCCATGTCCTCATCTAATAAGTCAATCTCTATAACATTCTCAACAAATGCATTAGATTCCTCAAATTTAACATGCATAGATTCTTCAATAGTAAGAGATGATTTATTGAACACTCTATATACTTTGCTAGTACTAGAATAGCCAACAAAAATTGCTTCATAAGCCTTAGCATCAAATTTACCCAAATTATCTTTGGTGTTCAAACAAAACACTTGTATCCAAAAACTTAAAGCATGAAACTTTGGTTTTCTTAAATGATAAATTTCAAAAGAAGTTTTGGAAGTATTTTTATACAAATAAATTCGTTTGATATATAGCATGCGGTGTTACGGCCTCGACCCATAAGTATTGAGGGAGCCTGTATTCACTTATCATAGTCCTAACCATTTCTTGAAGAGTTCTATTCTTCCATTCAACTACTGCATTTTGTTTGTGGAGTTCTAGGACATGACATTTCATGCTTAATTCCTTTATCATCACAAAAAGTCATAAAGAGTTGGTTGACAAACTCACCACCTTTATCACTTCTTATGCGTAAAATCAAAAATCCTTTTTCTTTTTCGACCCTTTTTGAAAAGTCTTAAAATGTGAAAAAGTTTGATCTTTATGCTCCAAAAAGAAAACCTAAGTGAAACGAGAGAAATCATCGACTAAAACAAAAACATATCTATTTCCATTTAAGCTTTTAGTTTTAGTTGGTCCAAAAAGATCCATGTGAATCAATTCTAATGGCCTAGATGTTATGATATCCTTGATTGGTTTGAAAGAAGATTTGGTTTGTTTCCCAAGTTGGGACAAATGCGGTCTTTTTCAAACTTCAAACAAGGAATACCCTTCACCAATTCCTTAGAATTTATTCTAGAAAGATGATCAAAAGAGGCATGGCCTAATCTTCTATGCCATAACCATGAAATCTCATCAAAAGCATTTAAACAATTTGTAGTGCAATCCAAATTAAGCATATCAATAATATAGACATTATTTTTCACGAAATCCAGTGAGAATGCATTCATTGTTTTACAATCAAAAATTTTGCAAGAAGATTCATCAAAAATAACTTGAGACCACGATCACATAGTTGACTAATACTGAGTAAATTATGTTTAAGCCCATCAACAAGAACTACATTTTCAATTAATGGAGATGCACCAATCTTAATGTTACCTATACCATGATGGTGCCCTTGGAGTCATCTCCGAAGGTGACAGAGCCACCTTCAACGTACCTTGATAGGGTTGCGAAATTGTTGATGTCCCATGTCATATGCCTTGAGCAACCACTATCAAGGTACCACCGCTCCTTACGTCTTGGAGTCTTGGTGTGTACCTATATCAAATAATTTAAAGCTTGATTTTGGTACCAATATTTTCTTGGGTCCTAATGCGTTAGTGTTTCGAAACCAATCATGATTATTGGTACTATTTATATGATCATAACAAAAATTTAGCTAAATGACCATTCCGGCCACAATAAGTACATTTATAAATTCTTCCATATTTAAAAACATAATGAGCATGTGGTTTATGAACATGTGATTTGTGAGCATGGGATATTTTTGCATGATTGACATGTGATGTGTTGGCATGATGAAACATGTGCAGTTTTAACATGAGATGTTTATTATGTTTAACATGAGGAGTATGCATGTGCTTCTTTGAAAACATTTCTTCTAATTAGTGTTGTTAAAAGCACATTCATTTAAAACATTTTTCAAATCATTTATTCTAGTTTTTAACATAGAAAGCTCATTTTCATCAATTTTAGGATATTTAGCTTTGTAAGCAACTCTATAGGCATCAAAATCTCTTTGTGTTGAAATAAGAGTGGAAGATAATTCATCCTTTTCTTTTGAAGAAATAGCAATTTGATTTTTAAGCATTTTATTTTCCTTTTCAATTTTAAACAATCTTCCTTTTTAGAATCAAAACTTTCTGAAAGTTCAATGAAAGCTTGTAATAACATTTCTTTATAATTTCACTATCATCATCATATAGTTCGGAAGTTACTTAGGTGTGTTTGCCATGAAACACACATTAGCTGTGTCAACTTCATTTTTGGATTCACTTTCCAAATCCCATGTGGCTTTGTACACCTTCTTTACAAACGGCTTCTTTTGCTTCAAGGAGGAAGATATTTTTTCTTGAAATCTGGACAATCAACCATGATGTGTTCGAGTTTCTGACAGTTGCAGCATATGATCTTTTTCTCCTCGTTCTCTTCCCATCTCCTTTTATGGTTGAGTTTATTCTTGTGGTACATTCTTTTACATTTCTTACAAGAAGATAGCTCTTCATCATCTTTTCATCTTCTTCATCATCGTAGATGGTGGAGGTAGACTTGAAAGTTATAGACTTTTTTCTTTTGAGGCGCCGCGCTTCTTCTCTAGCCTTTTTCTCCATCTCATGAGTCTTAAGATTTCTAATAAGACTTATGAGCTCCATCTCGTCTTTGTCATTCAATTCCTTCAAGGTGGTAGTTTTGATTTCCCATGATGAAGGGAAAGCACGAATCACCTTAGGCACCTTTTGATCGTTGTTGATTTCATCACCTAGAGAAGCAAGAGCATTTGTGATTTTAGTAAACTTAGTAATCATATCATAAATAGATTCATTTTCTTGCATTTTAAAATTTTCATATTTGGAACGAAAGAGTTCAAATTTAATCACTTGACTTGTGATGTTCCCTCATGAGTGACCAATATGTGTTGCCAAATCTCATAGGCGGACTTGCAATGGATAACCCGTGTTAAGTCATCCTCATTCAATGCTAAAAGTAGGGCATTTTGAGCCTTTAAATTAGCATCAAATTCCTTGGAGGTAAGATCGGACCAAGTATCCTCCTCACCTTCGGGTTTACTAAAAGGCTTGGTCAAAGACTTAGCAACTAGGCTACCTAGAGATTGTAGAAAAATGTTCATCCTAACTTTTCATATGAGAAAGTTGAGTCCATCAAATTTAGGAGGGGTCTTAATGTTATCGGCCATCTTTACTAGTGTATAAATGAATATATGAAAATAGTGATTAGCAATTTATAGGATCTCTCTAAGGATGTGAAGCCAAAAACTAGAGTCCTAGCTCTGATACCAATTGAAATTTTCTAGAGGGGGGGTTGAATAGGTGATTATGCTAATCAATGCACGAATTTAAAAATGAGATGTTGTAACGATCACTCAAAGCAAGATTAGAAGCCGAATACCCCATGAAGGGCTTTGAACTCCTTCCTCGTGATTCTCTAAATAAGTGTTTGAGGTGCGCAATGCAATCTTTTGTGAGAGTATAGATCGACAATATAAGAATGAATGAATAGAAAGTAAACAACACAAGTAAACCAGTCGCAAACACAGAGATTTGTTCGAGGTACGAGCACCTAGCTTTACGTCCCTGCCTTCACCTAGAAGGATTTCCAACCCACTAAAATTTCACAAAGGATTACAACCATTAGGGAGTACCCAACTCCTCAATCACACTCCTCTAGTCTAGAGGTAGTGGAGCCACAAATACAATAATAACTTGGTGATCAAAAGATCACAAACTCTCTTTTGAAAAACTTTTCTTTACAAAACTCTAGAGAATAATGTATTGGATTAAAGCTCAAGGTTTGTAAGTGAAAAATAAAATAAAGTAGAAGAGAGTTTTGATTCAAAAACTTCAGAGAAAAATCAGAGATGAGAGCACAAAAACTGAGAATAAAAACTTCTTTTAAGAATACTCAAACTTTGATTTCTTTGCAAATGTTGTTGAATTCTCCTCAACCCCATCCACTCCTATTTATAGGATATAGGTAGGGATTAAAGGGTAATATTAATTTTGACTAATCAGGAAGGATAAGACCCAAAACTAGCCTAAAATCACGTTTGGAGAATAAAAACACATTTTAAAACATTTTTAAAAAACTAGCCGTTTGGCTGAGAAAACACTCACGGTCGACCGGCCGGTCGACTGGTTTTTAAAAACTTTTGACCATTGGCAGGCTCCGGTCGACCCCCCGGTCACCGTCCCAAACAGAGAGTTGGGTGCAGTCAGTCGGTCGACCGCCCTGTCGCCCGACATGGGGTCCGGTCAACCGCTCGGTCGACCAGATAACGTGCACACATGCACGCACCCAACGGTCAGAACTGCGGTCGATCGCACGGTCGACCGTTCTGACCTATAAAAGAGCCGGTCGACCGTCCGATCGACCGCAACAGGTCAAAACAGAAAATTTTGAGAAGAAATGTTTTGATGATATGTTTGTTTTTAAAATAATTTTTGTCAAGATTTTGTAAAATACAATAAACTGAGTTTGCAAATACTGAAATAGGTCTATAAAAGTATTTTACACAAGAGACATTGAAAAAAAAGTGCAATTTTGTGTGCGTGGGAAAATTGAGCTTCAACACTATATACTATCCTTTAACAAACTAACAAAAATAAAACTATATAGGAAGGTGTCTCTGAACCGCGTCACCGAGCTAGATCCTCCTCTCCTATGAAAGAGTCCTCTTGCGCCATCAACCTAACAACATGCTTTTAGCGCCATCAACCTTGCAACATTCTTTTAGAAATCTAGAGCCATCAAGACTTATACAAACCTGAAATTCATTCTAGAATCTTTATTAGTACCAAATAGCTTTTATATGGTTTGTTATCATCAAAATGTATATAAATGGAGAGTGTAACCTTTGGGCCAACACATCATGCACATCATGAGTACTAATAATAAATGGAGAGTGTAACCTTTCAAGTATGGGAGATTTTATAAATGCATTTATTGTGGCCGAAATGATCATCTAGCTAAATTTTGTTATGATCGTATAAATAGTACTAATAATCATGTTTGGTTTCGAAGTACTAACGTAATAGGACCCATTAAAATGTGGGTACCAAAGTTAACAACTTCATTGCACACCAAGGCTCCAAGATGTAAGAAGCGGTGGTACCTTTATAGTGGTTGCTCAAGGCACATGACATGGGACGTCAACAATTTTGCAACCCTATCAAGGTACGTTGAAGGTGACACCGTTACCTCAGAGATGATTCTAAGGGCAACATCATCGGTATAGATAACATCAAGATTGGTACATCTCCCTTATTTGAAAATGTTGTGTTAGTTAATGGTCTTAAACATAATCTACTTAGTAATAGTCAATTATGTGATCGTGGTTTCAAAATTATTTTTGATGAATCTTCTTGTAACATTTTTGATTGTAAACCAATGATTGTATTCTCACCAAATTTCATGAAAATAATATTTATATTATTGATATGTATAATCTAGATTGCAAAACTAAATGTTTAAACGCTTTTAATGAGGATTCATGGTTATGGCATAGAAGATTAGGCCATGTATCTTTTGACCATCTTTCTAAAATCAATTCTAAGGAATCAGTGAAGGGTATTCCTTGCTTGAAATTTGAGAAGGATTGCATTTGTGATGCGTGCTATCTTGAGAAACAAACCAAGTCCTCTTTCAAACCAATCAAGGATATCATGACATCTAGGCCATTAGAATTGATCAACATGGATTTGTTTGGTCCTACTGAAACTAAAAGTTTAAATGAATATCGCAATGTTTTTATTTTAGTTGATGATTTTTCCCATTTTACATGGATTTTCTTTTTGGAACATAAAGATCAAGCTTTTTCATATTTTAATGTCTTCCGAAAAAGGGTTGAAAAAGAAAAAGGTTTTTCAATTTTGTGCATAAGAAGTGATAGAGTGGTGAGTTCATCAACCAATCCTTTATTACTTATTGCAAAGAAATGGAATTAAGCATGAGTTGTCATATCCTAGAACTCCACAACAAAATAGAGTCATTGAAAGGAAGAATCGCACTCTTCAAGAAATGGCTAGGACTTTGATTAATGAATACGGGCCCCCTCAATACTTATGGGCCGAGGCCGTAAACACGCATGCTATATATCGAACAGAATTTATTATTGTAAAAATTCTTTCAAAACTTCTTTTGAAATCTATTATTCAAGAAAATCAAATGTTTCGTATTTTAGAGTTTTTGGATGCAAATGTTTTATTTTGAACACCAAAGATAACTTGGATAAATTTGATGCTAAGGTTTTTGAAGTAATTTTTGTTGGTTATTCTAATAATAGCAAAGCTTATAGAGTGTTCAATAAATCATCTCTTACAATTGAAGAATCTATACTTGTTAAGTTTGAAGAATCTGATGCTTTTGTTAAGAATGTTGTAGAGATTGACACTTTAGGTGAAGACATGGAGAAAGTATCCTTGAAGGACTCACTCACCAAAGAAGACAAGCAAAAACTTAATGGTGAAGTTCAAGAGGATGAAGTGGAACCATCTCAACCACTTCTGCAAGATTAGAGATATGCTACAAGTCATCCCAAAGATCTCATCATTGGTGACGTATCAAAGGGGGTATCTACTCGCTCCAAACTCCATGATTTGTGTGGTCATTATGCTTTCATTTCTCATATTGAACACAAAAACATCCTCGAAGTCGAGGGCGACTCATATTGGTTGCTTGCAATGCAAGAAGAGGTTAATCAATTTGAGTGCAACCAAGTTTACATCTCGTTTCTAGACCCCATGATAGACCAAAAATTGGTACTAAATGGATTTTTAAGAATAAGTTGGATGAGTCGGGTAATATTGTTAGGAATAAAGCTAGGTTAGTGGCCCTAGGTTACACCCAAATCGAGGGAATCAATTTTGAGGAAACCTTTGCACCTGTAGCACGGCTCAACGCTATACGGATCACACTTGCTTTTGCTTCTTATAAAAATTTCAAACTTTTTCAAATAGATGTCAAAAGCGCATTTTAAAATGATTTTATTGAAGAGGAAGTATATGTTGAACAACCTCCCGGGTTTGTTGATCGTATACATCCAAAATTTGTTTTCAAACTAGATAAAGCTTTGTATAGTTTAAAACAAGCTCCCAGCGATTGGTATGAAAGACTTTCAATATTTCTTCTTTCAAATGATTTTATTAAAGGTAAAGTAGATGCTACTTTGTTTAACAAGCATGTTTATATTGACATTCTCATTGTTCAAATTTATGTTGATGATATAAGTTTTGGATCTACTAACGAAATACTTTGCAAAGAGTTTGAATCATATATGCAGAATGAGTTTGAAATGTCTATGATGGGAGAGCTAAACTACTTCCTTGGACTCCAAGCAAAGTGATGGGATCTTTATAAGTCAAGTCAAGTACACAAAGGAACTCATAAAGAAATTCAAACTTGAAGGGTCAAAGACTAGCAAAACTCCCATGGCTACCACAACCAAACTTGACAAGTATGAACAAGGTAAAAGTATAGACATAAAACTTCATAGAAGCATGATTGATAGTTTGTTGTATTTAACGGCTAGTAGGCTGGATATCATGTTTAGTATATGTCTTTGTGCTAGATTTCAATCTTGTCCTAAAGAGTCCCACTTGATTGCGGTAAAACGCATTATTCGATACCTTAAGGGCACTATTGGAATGTGTCTATGGTATCCGAAAACCAAACAATTTTCAATGACGAGTTTTTCGGATGCTGATTATGCAGGTTGTAGAATGGATAGAAAGAGTACAAGTGGAACATGTCAGTTTCTAGGAAATTGTCTTATTCATGGTCTTCGAAGAAACAAAATTCTGTAGCCCTCTCAACCGCCAAGGTGGAGTATGTTGCGACTGGAACTTATTGTGCTCAAGTCCTTTGGATGAAACATACTCTCCTTGATTATGATTTACATTTTGACCATGTTAAAATATTTTGTGATGATACTAGTACTATTCATATGACTAAAAATACAAATCAACATAATAAGACTAAGAACATAGAGAGTTAATATCACTTTCTTAGAGATCATTATGAGAAAGGTGATATTAATATTGATTATGTTTATACTGAATTTCAACTTGCAGATATTTTTACTAAATCACTTGATTTTAACAGATTTTCTTTTATATGTGGTGAACTAAATGTTTGTATTATTGATTGATGATATTTCATGGTTGTTTACTAACCTTTTTTGATGTAAGACAAAAAGGGCGAGAGGTATTTGTGGTGGTTTCATGTTTTGTACATGTTTATCTCATATATGTTTTTTTAATGTTTTATACTTGATAAATAGAGCATCATTTGAGGGGGAGCTTTTACCTCCCTCCTATATTTGTTTTATAGCTTATATGTTTTGTCATCATCAAAAGGGGGAGATTGTTGGCCCAAAGGTTACAATGCCCAGGTTATGTGTTTTGATGAAAACAAACCATATAAAAGCTATTTGGTACTAATAGAAGTTCAAGAATGAATTTCAGGTTGGTACAGGTATGGATGGCTCAAGCATGGGATATTAGGCTCTATCTCAATTACTGCTCAACATCAAGTTTTAGAGACGCCTGCTTGTGTCTCATCTTATAAATTATTTTTGTTAAAAATTAGTATATATGGTTGAAGCTCAATAATACACACACACACACACACCCCAAAATGAACATTTTTCTAAAGTATGATTTTGGTTCTCAAATTTTCTAAAATATTTTTTTATCAAGTTTTGAACTTATATCTAATAGCTATGTATGTTTACTATCTTTCAATCCAAACAAAAATATTTCAAAATTTTGTATATCTTCAAAAAGATTTTTCAAACACTATTTTGGCCAAGGTCGGTTGACCCGGCGGTCCACCGTGCCTATTACAAGCCAGAACGGTTGACCGCATGGTCGAACGGAGTTCTGACAATTGGGGGTGTGCACGTTGTGCACGTTCTCGGTTGACCGGGCGGTCGAACGGTCTCTGTTGCAGTCGACCGGCGGTCGAACGACTGTAAGCAGCCAACTCTCAGTTTGTCACGGTCGACCGGGAAGTGCTAACGGTCAGATTTTTGAATCTACCGGTCGACACGGCCGGTTGACCGCCAAGATGCCAGATTGGCAATTCTGACTATTTTATTTTAGTTGTTTTTAAAACATGTTTAAATTCAAAACATGAATAGTTAATTTTGAGGGTTAATTTATTCCTCTTTTATGCTGGTAAAACTATTCTAAGTTTACTCTTCCTAAAACCTATATAAAGGGTCATTAGGATACAGGTTTTTACAACAACAATTTGAAAGATTCAAATTTTTGTGCTTACTTGAGAAAAAATTTTTGTTTCAGTTTTTGTATTTTTATTCTCTGAAATTCTCTTCAAGTTTTGGTTCTGAAAATCTCTTTTCTATTTTTAAATTTCACTTACAAAACCTTGAGCTTCAATCTTATATATTATTCTCTAGGATTTTTGCAAAGAAGTATTTTCAAGAGAGAGTTTGTGATCTTTTGATCATCCAGTGCTTATTGTATTGTTGCTACGCTACCTCTGGACTTGAGGAGTGTGTTGGGGAGTTGTGTACTCCATAGTGGTTGTAATTTCTTTGGTGGAAAGTTTTAGTGGATTGAAAATTCTTCACGGTGGTGAAGGCGGGGACGTAGAGCGGTGGCTCGAACCTCGAAACAAATCTCTTTGTTTGCGATTGATTTCTTGCGTCTCTTATCTTCTTTATATTCATTCATTCATTATTGATCTATACTCTTACAACAAGATTGCATTGAGCACCTCAAATTCTTATCTAGAGGAATCACGAGGAAGAAGTTCAGAATCCTTCACAAGGTATACAACTTCTAATCTTGCTTTGAGTGATTGTTTGCATCATCTCATTTTTATTTTGCATTGAATATTGAATTGATTAGCCTTACACCTATTCACCCCCCTCTAGGTGTAATTTCAAGGAAAACTAAGAGTGGTCAATACTGATCCACATAATTAGAAGGAGAAAGGTTTTGTTCCTGTTTCTATTGCTTGAGGAGAGACAATGTGGGTCCATCCTGACATTGTTGAAAGCCAATAGTGGATGACTGTCACAAACTGGAAGTCTAAAGGTAAGGCCAAAGTGTCCTCCAGCAATGTGATGGGTATCTCTAATAGAGAAACTGAGGAAGATGTCGCTTCTCTAACCAATTCAGGAGAAGTGGAGTCCGCCTTTGCGGTTGATACAGGTGCACCTCCCACATTGAAGACTCGATCTGGCAAGCAATACTTGAAATAGTACGATGAGTCAATAGTAGACCCCTAGTCAGCTGAGGAGAAAATCGAGTAGTCCATGAAACCATCCATGGAAAAATAGAAGGAGCTTGTTATGTCAAAACTCTCCATAAAAGCGGTGTAAGACCATCAACTTCCTTCAGTTTTGATATCTTGGCTCAGCTAGCCAACATCCCTACTCGAATCACTCTTTATGAACTTTGAGGCTTTCTAAGTCTACAAGAGATGTCTTAAGAGAAGCATTAGCAGATGTAGAGGTTTACATAACCCAGATTCCTGCTATATGCGGAGAGGAAGACGACAACCATTGCCACCATACCTCAAAGCAGTTTTCCTGCATCACCTTCACCCCAGAAGATCTACAAGTTAAAAGAAAACATGATAGACCCTTATATTACACAGGATATATTATATCATCTGAAGTGAGTCGTATTCAAGTTGATCCAGGATCCGCGTTGAGCATTATGCCCCATAGGGTCATGTAACATTTGGTGATCCCCACCTACCGAGTAAGTGCCACTCAGACAACCATCTATGACTTCAATGCCAATGGTACACGCCCAATGGAAAAAATCAAGCTCAAATGTAAAATTGGAGACCTGAGATCTGAGGTAACATTCTATGTCATTGATGTTGATAACTCATACAACTTGTTGCTAGGATGACCTTGAATTCACCGCAATTCCATCGTCCCGTTCACTCTTCATCAAGTGATGACATACGTTGATGAAGAGAAAAAAGTGAGAATGTTTACTGCTGAAAGGCATCCATTCAAGGGAGTCGAGAATTACTTCACTGATTCCCTTCTTTATTAAGATTCTCTTGAGATTGATGAGAATCCTCACCCAGAAAAACCAAACTCTGGCAACAAAGCTGATACAGAGCTAGAAGAAGAGGAGTGTCTCTGGGAAATAAATCCTTTTGTAATGAGCATTGATAAGCTCAATTTCAATACCACCGCCAATGTTGAAGGCGAGTGGTTTATCAATAAAAATTTAAATTTAGCTTACTTTTTTGTATTTGTTTCTGATTCTGTACCATCAGACACTAGTGCTGACATAGACAATGACCCTTGGTCAGCAATGGATGCTTTGACATTATTACAAGTACTAATAAAGTCATCTCTTATGGTACGCAAAAAGATCAGAGACACACACAAAGCTCTCTTTGAAGTACCAGCCAAGCGGGAGGGTCAAAAGGCAATTGAATTCGGAAAATTTAAGTCTAAGCCCATAGCCTGTAAAGCTCAGGGGGTAGTTTTGAGTCACCACATTTCCTCCATTATTGACAAAAGTCACGTCACATGATGGAAAGAATGATGTATGATTTTACTAAAGGATCGCGCCTTAATTTTGGCAAAGGAAAGCGAGTTTTACTTTATTTATTTGTGCCAAAAGGCAAAGATCCCGAATACTATCACAAGACCTGAAGAGGACTCAGTTATGTATCTACGCCAGTCTTGTCAGATTCCGAATCTGAAGACGAAGTTTATCATGACAACTGATCGGCAACATTGTCATGGGACTCAGATGTCAATATTGGGGGTATCTTCGAGAATCTCTCAGTGAACATGGTATTAGCTAGTCATTTAGAAGATGACAGGAAAGATACTTTTAAATCTGAAGAATTGATCCAATCAGACTCTGATCCATGATTAAACACTTAAATACTCTTTGGGATGTACACTTTGAACAACACGAATCATCTACTGAGGATAAAATGTCTCAGATAAATCTTGAAAATCAGGCTAACCCTAAGCCTATTTTCATAAGTGAGAGCTTTGTAACCTTCCAAGAAAGAACACTTAATATATCACATCAAGAGTATAAATATGTCTTTGCATGGAATTATGAGGGCACGCTTGGGCTTAATCCCCAGAGAGCTACGCATCGCCTCAACATCAACCCAGACGCTAAGCTAATGAAGCAACAACAACAACGGTTCCATTCGAAATTATTGGAGCAATGAAGTCAGAAGTCAAGAAGCTCATAGACTCTGATTTCATCAGGGAAGAGCAACATCTTGATTGGGGCTAATATAGTTTCTGTTCCAAAAAGAATGGAAAGATCCGCATTTGCATCGACTACCGTGACCTAAATGCCGCTTGTCCAAAAGGCAAAATCCCTCTCTTGATTACGGATGTTTTGATTGATAATACATGTGGTTTTGAGAGGATGTCATTCATGAATGGCTTCTCAGGTTATAATTAAATAAAGTTGTACCCTGAAGATGAAAAGCACACATCTTTTAGGATACCTTTGGAGTATACTGTACTGTTACACGGTAATACTTTTTGGCTTGAAGAATGCTGGTGCAACTTATCAATGCTCCATGAATGCAATCTTCTATGAGCATATACGCAAGACTGTAGAATGTTATGTCGATGATATTGCTGTGAAAAGTCGCAACAATGGAAATCATCTCGCAGATTTGAAAAGAGTATTCAACATCATACGAGCTCACCAGTTGAAGATGAACCCAACCAAGTCCTTCCCGGGGATAGCCAGTGGTAAATTTCTTAGATTTGTTGTTACGTCTAAAGAAATTCACTTGGATTCAGGAAAAATCTGTGCCATCCAAGAGATGCAACCTTCGAGAAATCTCAAAGAACTCAGAGGCTTACAAGGACGATTGGCATATATCCGGAGATTTATATCAAATCTCTCAGGGTGCTGCCAACCTTTCACCAAACTAATAAAAAAGGGAGTCTCATTCGATTGGGACAGTGCTTGCCAAAAAGCATTCGAAGAGATCAAGGAGTATCTCACACACCCTCCTGTTCTTGTATCTCAAGTATCAGGAAAACTTTTCCTGTTAGTATGGATCATTCCTTGGGTGCTTTACTAGCTCAAAATAATGATCAAAATTACGATCAGGCTATATATTATTTGAGTAGAATAATGATTGGGGCAGAGCACTGTTACAACCCGATCGAGAAAGAATACTTAGCCTTAGTCTTCACTATCCAGAAGATACAACACTACCTTGTGAGGTAACACATTCACGTCAATTTCAGAGTTAATCCCTTGCGATTACTCATGACAAGACCATCTTCACTAAATTACAGATTAGTGAAATGGGCTATATTGCTCTCACAATAAGAGATGCAACTTATGCCACAACAAGCGATCAAAGGTCAAGCTATGACAGATTTTCTGGCCAATCATCCAGTTCCAGGAAGTTCAAAACTTTATGATGATCTCCCAAATGAGATTGCAGAAGTTAATGCGACCCATGACTCCTCGGAAGAACAAGTGTGGCAACTATTCTTCGATAGAGCGTCAAGAACAAGTCCCGAGGGAAACATCGCTGCAAGTGTGGGAGTAGTACTCATTTTCCCACATAATTACGTGATCCCTTGTGCATTTCATTAAGCGAGCCGTGTTCCAAAAATGTTTCAGAATACAACCCTCTTTTAATTAGAATGTAACATGCTAAAGAGATTGGAGTCAAAAATCTCAAAGCGTACGGTGATTCAAAGCTCATCATCAATCAGGTTCGCGGGGAGTATGAAGTTTGACATGAAGACTTGGTGCCTTTTCACAATGCGACCCTTGACAGGGCAGAGAAGTTTAAAAACTTCTACATTGACCATGTACCCCGTCAGTAAAATGCGTATGCAGATGCATTGGCATCTCTCGCCACTTCATTGGCCCTCCCAACTGGAGCTACGGAGAGAGTGCTTATCACAGTCATGACTTGTACTGTTGCAAATTTGTCCTTGAAGACAGTAAAACTCCAAGAGAAGAACTTCAAGATAAAAGGTTCTTGAGACCTAGACAAGTCTCAGACCTAGAAAATGGCGGTTCCCTTACATTGAATTCATCTTATATGCCATATTGCCTGATGACCCTAAGGAGACAGCAACCATCAGAAAGAAAGCTCCTCGGTACTATTACAATGCGATCACATGGACATTATACACCGGTCGTATGATGGAATCTTACTCCAATGCCATTTACATAAATAGGCACAAGAGGCGCTCAAAGAAGCTCATGACAGTACATGTGGAGCTCACCAACCCGGATCCAAGCTCGGAGACTGACTTAGAAGACTTGGCTACTATTGACCGAGATGATCACTGACGCCATCGCCTATGCTAATCGATGCCATGCTTATCAGATCCATGGTGATTTTGTCCATAAAGCACTGGGACATCTTCATCCAACATCCTCTTCATGGCAATTTGAGATGTGAGGAATGGATGTTATCGGATCCATCAGCCTTCTAACATCCAAAGGACATAGCTTGATCTTGGTCATAACTGATTACTTCTCTAAATGGGTGGAAGCTGTTCCCCTAAAGAAAGTAAAGACATTAGACGTGATCAAGTTCATCAAACATCATGTACTCTACCGCTTTGGTATACCCGACGATTTATCCACAATAATGGACTTTAATTCATCAGCCAAGCATTCCAAAAGTTCTGTAATAAATTTAGAATTCAAAGCGTGTCATTAACGACATACTATCTATCTACCAACGGTCTCGCAGAAGCTTTTAACAAGACCATTAGGAAGTTTCTCAAGAAATTTGTCTCAAAAAGTCAATGCGTTTGGACGATAAATTAGGCAAATGCCTATGGGCTTATCGCGCAGTGGTGAGAACCCCGACGAAGGCTATGCCATTTTTCTTGGTGTATAGATTTGAAGCTGTACTTTCACTGAAAATCCAAATCCCATCTCTGCGAGTTGTCTTGACAACAATGATGACGATGAAGAGAAGCATCAATTGCCCCTCCAAGAATTAGAAGCTTTAGACAACAAACGTCTGCAAGTCCAATAACAAATTGAGCTCTATCAAACTCGAATTTCTAGAGCCTTCAGTAAGAAAGACAAAAAAAATAGATTTTCAAGAAAGGCGACCTCGTCTCAACTGTCAGAAGGCCCATGATTATGACACATAAGACGAAAGAAAAATTCCAACCCAAATGGGAAGGACCATTTGTAGTAGAGTCAATCTACTCAAATAGAGCATATCGCCTTATAACTCTGGACGGCGATATGCTCATGATGCCGATCAGAGGCAGATTCTTGAAGCAGTACTATCCTTACTGGGATTCTTCTCATGATCAAGTTAACACTACACCTCTGATCGAAGCTTCACCCTAATCAATTGGATGGATTAGGGTTTGAGATCCAAGATGTTTGGAAGAGCGCCAAAAAATAGCTTCTTCATTCAACGGATCGCATCACGGTCGATTGGCGCCGAGCCGACCAAACATTGTTGACATTATGATGCATGATGTCAATATGAAGAAATAAAGTTAGAAACTTCAATTTTAGCTTTGTCACTCTTCTCAAGATCAAGTTAACACTACACCTTTTATCGAAGCTTCACCCTGATCAATCAAATGAATTAGGGTTTGAGATCCAAGATGTTTGGAAGAGCGCTAAAGAAGAGCTTCTTTATTCACGGATCACATCACGGTTGATTGACACCAAGCGGCCGAACATTGCTGACATTATGATGCATGATGTCAATATTAAAGAAACAAAGTTAGAAACTTTAGTTTTAGGTTTGTCACTCTTATCATGATCAGGTTAATACTACACCTTTGGTCAAAGCGCCACCCTGATCAATCAGATGGATTAGGGTTTTGGATCCAAAATGTTTGGGAAAGCGCCAAAGAAAAGCTTCCTCATTCAATGGATCACATCACGGTCGACCGACCAAACATTGAAGACATTATGATACATGATGTAAATATCGATGAAAAGACAAAGGAAATATGTCAAGTTTTTAGCCTTGTTACTCTTTGCTAGTATATAGATTTGCACCTATCTTTAACTTAGAAGAATAGGTCATATTTTGAAGTTGAGCTTTAAGTTTAGGCACTCTTCTTTCTGATCATTCTTGTCGATCAAAAAGGATAGCTTTTCAAACCTGACTTTTTCATATGTAATGGTGGCATGCCTCCCTTCTCCTGCTCATTTGATTGAAGCTTGACCAAACGATAAGGCATCTAAATACTCAGATGGTGAACTCGAATGAGTTTATCTGATGGCTTAGCAAGCCAAATTCATTGAAGAAAGTTCGTGACGCATCATTGCAGAAGTTTTCCATTGTATCCACATTCATATCCAGATGTGGTGATCATCGACTCTCATGGAGGATCGAATGAGTTTATCTGATGGCTTATCAAGCCAAACTCATTGAAGAAGATTCGTGATACATTTGCAGGACTTTCCATTATATCCACATTCATATCAAGACATGGCGATCGATCAACTCTCACGATAGGTTGAATGAGTTTATCTGATAGCTTATCAAGTCAAACTCATTAAAGAAGGTTCGTGACGCATCTTTGCAGAACCTTTCCATTGTATCCACATTCATATCAAGATGTGGTGACTGTCTGAGGATCAACAGGGACTCCACGAGAAGGTTAATCTCTGGACAAAACCCCACAGAATTCATATCTGTAATCTCTAGCTATCTGAGCAGTGAAAACTCAAGAGGTACACTATACTCATCCAACGCCTCCGATGGCTAAAAGATAAGCGAAACAATTGGCACTTAAGTCCAATGAAAAATCCTTGACAACTCATCATGCTGAGGGTAATAACATGGCTAGCCCAACTTAAATGGTAGTTGGTAAAGGCATACCAATTTCGTTGACAGCTAAGGATTTGCTAAAAATCCTGAGAGACCTGATCCCGCCTTCCCCTTCAAAATCCCTCACCAATTCCCATCCATAGAATGGTGGGACCACAAAAAGCTGTAATTGTTTCTCCAGCGAAATAATCATAGATAGAGCCTATCATGTTAACATTATACCTCTGGCTTACTCTACTGTTAGGTTAACATTATACCTCTAACAGTGACTTTTCTTAAATTTCCAGCGGATAAATTTTCATCTTGTTAAATCTCCTTAATAAAATGACAAGTCCATTAAATTTCTCAAATCATAAAATTTCTTGGTCAAGTTAATATCACACCTCTGACCAAAATTGCTCATATCGCAATACAAATCCCTATTAAGTTAATTTTATACCTATGACAGTGACTCTCTTGATTTTCCCAACGGAAATGAGACATTTGAAGCCAAGTTAAATATCACACCTCTAGCATCCATTTCATTATTAAGTTAAACACTACACCTATGGTAATGATCTTTCCTTGAGCTTTCTCATCGAAACTGAGATGTTCAATGCTAAGTTAATATCACATCTCTAGCATTCCTCCTACTATCAAGTTAACACTAAATTTATGACAGTAATTTTCTCAGTTTTCCTAATGGAAATGAGATCTTCTTGATGCTAAGTTAATATCATACCTCTAGCATGCATCTTTGTCAAGTTAATATTACACTTCTGATGATTTAATTTGCTCAAACTGTAAATTCAAACCCGTCATGTTAACATTATACTTATGATGGTAAAAATTTTCATAAATCCCTAGTGGATCGAACGCCATTTGTTATTCTCATTAATAGAATAGCAAGTCCACAAAATTCGTTCAAATCACGAATTCAATCCCTGTCAAGTTAACATCACACCTCTGACAGTAACTATCTCAAATTCCCTAATGTTATTACCAAACTGTGAATTGCTACGTTAATCGTTACCTCTAGCAATCAAATTCAAATCACTTTCGTTTGTCTAATTTTCAAGTACAAAAAGAAAATAAAGATAAGATGAAGGCAATATTATCAAATTTATTCATTTCAAAATCATCAAAGTGATACAAAAATTCTCTTATTCGAAAGATAGAATGTTACAAAAGGAGGAAAGGGTCAAAAAGTCATTCTTACTCAGCGAGAGATTTATTTGGTCCTTGAGGTGTTGAATATCCCTTTGGCATGCCCTCTCGACCTCAGCCAGAGCCTGGGCCCTCAGCTCCTCATCTGATAAAAGCTTCTTCGCAGTAAGTTGTGCTTGAAGAGCTTCCAATTTTGAAGTATGGACATCGAGCTCCTTCTGCACCCGATGCCTGGTGGTCTCAAGCTCCTCCATCTTCCTCTTCTCATTTGCTAGCTTCAGCTCATAATCTTGAATTAAGGCTTGCATCTTAGCAATTGTCGGGTGATTGAGTTTAAACCTGCACAAGAAAAAGATAGTTTAGATTTAGAGCATAAACTACATAAGTTCTCAATACTTCCGCTATAGCGAGTGGCTATGTGGGTCGTGATCACAAGGAGGGACTAGCGATGAAAGCATTTTGTAAGTTCTCTTTTAAGTTACTTAAAATGGTAAAAGTTCTTCTTTGTTCTTTAAAAAAAATGAAAAATAAGTTATGTTAAATTGTGAAAGTGGTAGGTCAGAGCAGATGGAGAAAATAGAAAATAGAAATAGAATTATACAAAGAAAGTAAAAAAGTGAATAGAGTTGAGAGTTGATGATGATCTAAACTAAGGATTAAAAGAAAGAAAAATAAAACTAAAGAACTTACCTACCTCTTTTGGTTGATGACTTACCTGGAATTCTTGTCAACGTTATACCTTTGCTTGAACGTGAGTGAAGCATGACAGATGAGATCTTCCCCATTCCTGATCTACACTACAAAATGAAGGTGCAAGCTATACTACCATAGAAATTGTTATTCATCACTATAGGCCATCAACGACACTTACAAGGGCGAGGCAACTTCGAAGGTATTGGAGTTGTTTGGATTCACAAATACAGAAGAGAGAAGCAACAAAAACAAGAGTAGAAAGGAAACTTCGATTGACTTGAATAACAATGAAAGAAAGGAAGAATACTTATATGGGTGTCACTTTCAGTACAAGCATCACTCTTGTTCTCCCATGAAACTATTCTTCGATCTTAGTTACATAAAAAATAAAAATTACATTTAAAAGAGAAAGAAAAACTTAAGTTAAACCTATACAAAAATCTATTCTATTTTTTACTTGATCATTCCTTTTGCTTCTAAATTTACAAGTATTTATAGGAGAAATGGGGAGGGGAGAGCATGCTTGAGGATGAGACTAAATCGCTATCTCAACAAAAAATGATCTTCTAATAAGGTTGGAGATAAGATTGTAGATATGGACAAAATCGCTTGCCAATAGAAAGATCTTTTGATAAGGTTGGAGATAATATTAGAGATAAATATTTGTTTATCTCTTGATGTTCAGTTGGATTTTATCTTATCTGTCTAAATCTTTTAACATACATCCCAATCTTTTAGATATCCCTTTATATATTGATAGGATTGCCTTTGGACTTCTGGATTTGCCTCTATCCTCGTTTATCCTTATTGATTCTCTATGCTAACCAACTGGATCTTCAAAAATCTGAATTTAACTGAATTGAATGTGGGTTTATCCTCTCTGATATGCTCAATCTTTAGTTGTGATTTAAATCCTCCCAAGAATCTGATTTAGTTGGCTTAGATTTATGATTTATCTTCTCCCTTCATATCTTGCACAAATTAGGTATTAAGACAGTATAATTGCAGGATTTATTACAGCATGGTGTAGGAATGTAATAACAAATATGCATTATATGTGTCCAAAACCTCCCCCACACATATCCTTTGCTCGTCCTCAAGCAAAACAATAAAACAGAACTAACCTAACTTACTTTCGTAGGAATCGTGGTTGCACTTGGCATATACAACAAGTCATTAGACCTCTAGGTTACCATTAGAGGACGAGTTTTGTCTTGTGAGGGTTTTCAGTAGATTACACCGACAAAATCCAAAATGAAAGAGAAACAAAGTGTTAGTATTTTCGAAAAAAATTTTAAAAAGAGAAAATATTTAAAGTATTATTGTAAGAGTTCAAGTAATCTATAAATTATAGGAAAACTGAATTTTTCATTTTTAAACTTAGTCTCTATTCAAAAACTTGTTATCAATCAAGGTAAGGGGTCAACTATATTTTTTATCTAGACTATTACTTTACTCTAAGTCATATGCACCTTTGTGATCGTGAAATTTTGACTAGGGGTTCTTTAACTCTAACTCTTATGCCTTATTTTATTTTTTTATATTTTTGTATTTTTGGTGTATTATTCGTTAATTCTCTTAGGCTTTCTAATCTGTCCATGTAATGAGCCTTTAGTCAGTGACACCCAAACCGGACGGTCTTAGGGTACCGGGTGAGAAAATACCCCCAAGGACTTAAGGACTCGAGCAAATAAGGCCACAAAACTAAAGTTTTTATTTATTATATGTACCACTTTTAGGCGTGAATACTTATGCTTTATGAGGCACAAGTACCCAGCTTAATCAGATGATTTTTTTGATATATATATATATATATATTTAATAAGGCATAAGAATCTTTGTTTTTGAACCCTGGGTGTGTAAGTGTTATAAAGTTGCATATTTCATTAAGGTAAAATCAAGAGTAAATTACCTTTATAAGTTTTCTTCCTAAACCTCAAAATCAAACAATAATCTTATTTTGATCAAGTATAAAAAATCCTAATTATGATTTTCCTATTCCTTAAAATTGACTTAATTTCTTACAAAAAATATGTCAATATATTGTTCCTCTTTTCAAAAGTTTTAAAGGCAAAGAAAATGTTAATTTTTTATTTTTTATTTTTTAAATAAAAAGAACTTATGTTATGTTAGAACCCTCCCCCACACTTATCTCATGCATTGTCCTCAATGTATGAATGAATGCATAAATACATGAAAAAGAAGAAAGAGAAAGAAAATATTATCTTAAGGTGGTGGTTCGGTGGTTGTTGGATTGGGCCAAGCGTTGCTACCAAATCAAGATAATGTGGTGGTTCATGAACCCACTTTTATTGACCTCTTTTTTATGCACATAATTACAATTCCTAATATGAATAGGATCATGAAAGACCCTATCATGAAACTCATTCTCTTTACATGACAAGTCTTGAAAAATCATTACAGAGTCATTATGGTCTATACATATGTCTAGCAAAAGAATGTGACTTGGTGATATGGTTGAGTTTAAACTTGACAAGAAAAAGATAGTTTAGATTTAAAGAATAGATTGCGCAAGTTCTCAATACTGCCGCTATAGTGAGTGGCTATGCAGGACGTGATCCGCAAGGAGGGACTAGCGATTGAAGCATTTTGTAAGTTCTCTTTTAAGTTACTTAAAATGGTTAAAGTTCTTTTCTTGTTCTTTAAAAGAAAGAAAAATAAGTTATGTTAAATTGTGAAAGTGGTAGATTAGAGCAGATGTAGAAAATAGAAAATAGAATTATACAAAAAAAGTAAAAAAAGTGAATAGAGTTGATAGTTGATAATGATCTAAACTAAGGATTAAAAAAAGAAAACTAAAGAACTTACCTACCTCTTCTGGTTGATGACTTACCTGAAATCCTTGTCAACAATGTACCTTTGCTTGAAAGAGAGTGAAGCATGACAGATGAGATCTCCCCATTCCCAATCTACACAACAAAATGAAGGTGCAAGCTATACTACCATAGAAATGGTTGTTCATCACCATAGACCTGAAATCACCTAGAGGGGGGGGGGTGAACAGGTGATAATGCTAATCAATGCACAAATTTAAAAATGTTATGATGCAACGATCACCCGAAATAAGACTAGAAGCCAAATACTCCGTAAAGGGCTCTGAACTCCTTCCTCGTGATTCCTCTAGATTAGAGTTTGAGGTGCGCAATGCAATCTTGTGGATGAGTATTGATCGACAATATAGCAATGAATATAAAGCAAGTAAATAAAGCAAATAAACCAATCGCAAACACTGAGATTTGTTTCGAGGTTCGAGCACCCAGCTCTACGTCCCCGCCTTCACCCAGAAGGATTTCCAACCACTATAACTTTCACAAAGAATTACAACCACAAGGGAGTACCCAACTCCTCTAATCCAGAGGTAGTGGAGCCACAAATATAAGAATATCTTGATGATCAAAGACCACAAACTCTCTTTTGAAAAACTTTTCCCTTACAAAAACCCTAGAGAATAATGTGTAGGATTGAAGCTCAAGTTTTGTAAGTGAAAAAGAAAATGAAATTGAAGAGAGTTTTGAACCAAAAACTTCAGTAAAAGAAAGAATTTTGAGCACAAAAACTGAGAGCAAAAACTTCTTTTGAAAGCCTTTAAACTTGATTTCTTTTGCAAAGGATTGTTGTAATCACCTCAACCCTAATCATCCCTATTTATAGGATAAAGCTAGGGATTAAAGAGTAAACTGATATAATGAATAATTAGGAAATTTTTGACCCAAAACCAGCCCTCAAATTCGTTTAGAGAAGAAAATCACGTTTTAAAACGTGTTTAATAAACTAGCCGTTAGGGCTGAAATCAAGCTCACGGTCGACTGGCCGGTCGACCGGGTTTTCAAAAATTTTAACCGTTGCCAGCCCACAGTCGACCACCCGGTTGACCGTAACAAACAGAAACATGGGTACTTTCAGTTGGCCGAAGGCCGGTCGACCGATATGGGGTCCGGTCGACCGGAAACGTGCACACGGACGCACCCAAACGGTCAGAATATCGGTCAACCGCCCGGTCGACCGTCCTGACCTGAAACAGGGTTGGTCGACCGTCTGGTCGACCGCAGCAGGCTAAAACAGACTCTTTTGAGAAAATGGTTTTGAAGATCTCTAAAGTTTTTCAAATTAACTTTGATCAAAACTTTGTACACTATATAAAATAGAGTTTATAAGTATTAAGATATGTTTATAAAACTATTTTTTTTTATAAAAGAGAAATATCTTTTGAAAATCGAGTGCAAAATCTTGTGTGTGGGAAAAATTGAGCTTCAACACTATACACTATCCTTTAATAAACTAAAAATATAAAAACTGAAAAATGAAGTCTCTGAGCCGCAAATGAAGTCTATGAGCCGCGTTACACCAAGCTAGAGCCTTCTCTTCTATGAAAACATCCTCTTACACCATTTGCCTTTTAGCATCATAATTCCTTGCAATAGCTTAGAAAGGCCATCATGAATAGTACTAACCTGAAACTCATTCTCAACAACTTATTAGTACCATATAGCTTCTATGTGTTTTGTTATCATCAAAACTTAAACAAATGGAGAGTGTAAACCTTTTGGGCCAACAAGACCACCAACGACACTTATAAAGGCGAGGCAACTTCGCAGCTATTGGAGTCGTTTGGATTCACAAACATAGAAGAGAGAAGCAACAAAAATAAGAGTAAAAAAGAAATTTCAATTGAATTGAATAACAATAAAAGAAAAGAAGAATACTTACACGGGTGTCACTCTCAGTACAAGCATCACTCTTGTTCTACCATGAAACTATTCTTCGATCTCGGTTACATAAAAAACATCAAAATTACATTTAAAAGAGAAAGAAAAACTTAAGTTAAACATATTTAAAAATTTATTCTATTCTCTGCTTGATCGTTCCTTTTGCCTCTAAATTTGCAGGTATTTATAGGAGAAATGGGGAGGGAAGAGCGTGCTTGAGGATGAGATCAAATTGCTATCTCAAAAAAAAAAGATTTTCTGATAAGGTTGGAGATATGGACAAAATCGCTTTCCAACAGAAAAGATCTTTTGAAAAGGTTGGAGATAATGTTGGAGTTAAATATTTGTTTATCCCTTGATGTTCAATTAGATTTTGTCTTATCTCTCTAAATCTTTTAAATATACGTCCCAATCCTTTACATATCCCTTTGTATATTGTAGGGTTGCCTTTGGATTTCTGGATTTGCCTCTATCCTCGTTGATTCCCCAAGTTAACCAACTAGATCTTCAAAAATCTGATTTTAACTAAATTAGATCTGGGTTTATCCTTTCTGATATGCTCAATCTTCAGTTGTGATTTATCCTCCCAAGAATCTAATTTAGTAGGTTTGGATTTGTGATTTATCTTCTCCCATCATATCCTGCACAAATTAGATATTAAGACTGTAATCACCTAGAGGGGTGAATAGGTGACTAGCTAATCTAATGGACAATTAATGCGGAATTAAAACTATTTATGAAAACTAAAAACTTCCTAAACTAAACACCAAGTATAACACAAGAGTGTAGCCGGATTCCCCGTGAAGGGATCTGGACTAACTCCTTAAAATTCCTCTAAATAAGAGTTGAGGTGCCGCGTTGGCTCTCTTGGTTGAATACAAGTGTTAGCAAATAATCCCCAAGCATATAACAATATAAGCACAAATATATAACAAGCATATAAAGATGAAAGCAATATAAGCATGCAAGATATAAACAAGTAAGAGATAGAGAGAGCAATCGCAAATACGAGAGATTTGTTTCGAGGTTTGAGCACACTTGCTCTACGTCCCCGCCTTCAACACTTGAAGGATTTTCACTGTAAACCGATCCCACCGGATCACTCGGTGCCGCAACACCTACAAGGAGTTCCCACTAGAACTCTTGGACTCTCTAGTCCCTCTCTTGTTCCCGAACACACGCAAGCCCACAAGCTCGCCGAGGCCACACCTCTACAATGAGTCCACACAAGAACCCGAAACACCGCGAACCCGCAAGTCCGCCTCCTCAACACAAAGATGAAATCTTTGGTGATCTAAACACTTGATCACCTCAAATCCTCTCACAACAAAGGTCCCTATAGGATAGGTATAGCAATGAATAGCTCAAGTATGTGTGTGAGAAAACTAGGATTGAATTGGTGGAGGAAAACACAAGAATCACTTTGGTAAACACTCTTGATAAACTTCCCTTTTGATTGGAAATATTTGCTCTCAAACAAGTGGAGAAACCTTTTAATAGAGTAGAAAAAACTATCTTTAAATCTCTCCAAAAAACTTAGCTAATATAGCCAAAGAAAGACCCAATTTATAGGGCCCTCAAAAACTAGCCGTTACAGCCCAGTCAGCAGCTCTGGCTGCTGTCGGTCGACCGGCCTGGTCGACCGCCAACGGTCAGAAATCTGACCGTTGGAGTCTCGATCAACCGGCCCGATCGACCGTGGCCTAGTACAGAGAGCAGAGCTCTCTGCCGGTCGACCGGCCCGGTCGACCGGGGCTTTCCAGAGAGCAGAAGCTCTCTAGCGGTCGACCGGGTCGGTCGACCGGCCCTCCAGCCAGAACTGGCGTGCACGTTTGTGCACGTCGGTCGACCGACTCGGTCGACCGACTCCTAGCTCGATCGACTGGTCCGGTCGACCGGCAGAAGCCAGAACAGGGATTTATGGGTAATAAAAACTTGGCATTTTGACTCAAATAAAATCTCATAAAATCTCTAAAAATCTACAAAAATAGTTTTAGTATAATACTTTAAAAATCAAACATATTTGAGTAAAATCAAGACATGTTACAAACATTTTGAACTATTTTTGTAACTTAGAAATTTTGGCATAAAACAAAAAACCGTATTTTTCCAAAATAGATTTTTATCCAAAACTCCTCCAAATAAAAAAACATGATATTTTAAACTCTTTTAAAGCTTAGTGTGTATGGATATGATCCACTACACATAAATGATGAAATATCTATGATTTTGACAATAAGCAGTAAATATGGCTTTGGTTAAAACATATATACTTTGAATTCCAAAAACCAAACCGGTATTTTTCCAAAATGAAAACTCTTTTGTATTTTTTCAAAATAAAAAATTCTTTTATGAAAACACATATAAATCTTGTGTGTGAGTGTATATGGTATACTTGAGCAATCCACCAACTATTTTATCCTTTACATTTATCTAAAAACAAAATCTTAATAAAAACAAACCTAAACTCAAGTCTTGATCTTGAAGGTCTTCACTTGAAGTCTTCTTCTCCTCTTGACTTGGTCCAAACTTGATCCAACGAGCTAGACTCCTCTTGAGTACTTGATGTGGTCTTGATGCACAAGCTCTTGAATCAAACCGTGTTAACTCCAAAACTTGACTTTAAATCCTTTGTTGAAGCTAAACACCAACTAAGATCTTGATCACAAATCTGAGACTAATAAACACAAGATCATTAGTACTATAACTACATGAGCTAATCATTATCAAACTAGAGTGATGTGCCTTCGGGCCAATAATCTCCCCCTTTTTGATAATGACAAAACTCATGGAATTATATATGCATGGATTAAAGTAATGCTTCAAAGAAGCTCCCCCTTAACTCATGCATAACAATAAATAAATAAATATGGCAATGAAGTACATAAACTAAACAAACATGTATGCAAATATAAGGAGATAAACATGCCAATCAAGCATAAAACTCATCAAATTCTTTTCTCTTTTTGCAAAACAAAACATTATACATAAACAAGAAATTCTTCTCCCCCTTTATGTATAAAGCAAGGAAAAACATGCATATATACTAAAATACTTCTCCCCCTTTTTGTCAATAATCAACAAAGGGGTTAAAGTAAAAATAAAACAATATTTTCCCTCTCTTTGTGAGAAACAAAAAAATCAACAAAGGGGTGAACTCAAATCAAACAATAAAAGATATATGCGATATACATTCATGAAGAGGAAGACGCTAAGTTAACTTCCCTATGTATATGCATTACATGAAGAAGGGATGACAAGCCCTAATTCACATAACGCATAATATGTAATGCATAAGAGGAGATGTGAAGCCCCCCTTACACACGTGTATCACATAAAGAAGAGTTGTCAAGCTTCTCAATTTAAGATACACTCAACATGAATCTATATGTAGAAGAGATGTTAAGCTTCCCTTGCATATAGGCAATATATAACTAAAATATTTTTTAAGATAAAATTTTGATAATCACTTAAAACAATTTTGAAATTTACTAAAGGTAATAAAACACATTTTTGAGATACCTTTGTAATAAACAAAATTTTGAGATACCAATTGGAACTAAAACATATCAAAACATTTTTTTAAGAATCCAATTGTAACTAAACAATACAAATTTTGAATTCTAATGGTAATTGAAACATTTTACCAATATAACACAAGTAATTAAAAACATTTTACCAATTGAAATAACAACGAAATTTTGATACCAATGAAAGAAATATTTTATATTTTGATATCAATTTAAATTTACATGGATACCAATTGAAATAAATGGTTCAATAGATACCAATTGAAATATATTGTACATTTTGATATAAAAAAATACCAATTGAAAAAAAAAATGCCAATTGAAGATAATACATAAGCTTATATAAACAGTACCAATTGAGAAATCAATTGAAAATTAAGATTTGAATTAGCTTAGCATAAACATACTTTGTGCTTTAAACAAGTAAATATCTTGACAATCAAGCATAAACAAATCATATATATGTATGAAAATGAAAATACCAATAGAAATTGATATTATTTGAAATGTGAAGCATACATATATAGAAAATATGAGTATATACAAAAAAAATCAATTGAGATACCAATTGAAAATATTATGTAAATCAAGTATATAACTCATAATAAACCACCCTTTTTATGCAATAGATAAAAGATTTTCAATAAGGCTTGTAAGGCATTCGCCCATCCGTCCTCCCATAACGGGGTTGGTAGGAGTTTTCAAAACAAGATTTAAAAAATATTTGTATTTGTGAAAATACTACAAAATGAAGAATACATAAATTAGTTAAAAGTAATTTTTGAAAAACTAGTTAAAGATCCTTCAAAACATGAAACTAGATCATATGTATTTTATGAATCATACCAAATACACAAGAGTTGACACTCAAAATCTATAAGGCTCAAAAACAATCATGAAACAAGTCATGAATAAACAAATAAAGTGTGAGTGTATATGAATCATGTAATTAGCATTTTCCATGAAGATAGTCAATAAAGCTTAAAACAAACATGAATATCATTTTATCACAAATCATAAAAATCATGAAAATTTATTTTTCATATGAAGATGAAAATCATAAAAAAATTCATTTTTCATCTAAAAACAAACTTCTAGGTATATGTATGTTTTTATCCAAAACTAATAATATGCATACATATCCCAAATATAAAAAGAGTCTATGATATAATTTACATGATGGCAAGAGACTCAAGGGTATACATGTATATTTATTAGATTTGAATACAAATACATATACATGAAGTAAACAAGAAAATAGGCAAAACAAGTGTAAATGAGGAAATCATCAAAACTAGGCTATACATGTGCATATAGTGAGTACAAATGAACAATGAAGTGCAAACGTATATGAATCAAATGTTGCTCACTACTTGTACAAGTATATATCCAAGTTTTGACAAAAACTACATCTAAACTAGTATTTACCACATGAAGCATACAACATAAAACATGAATATTTTAACAAACACTAAAACATGCTAAAAATCATCAATTATAAAAGCATGTAAATAAATTGGGAGGTTTAGAGATAGTTACCAACACATGAACTATACTCCAAATCTCAAAACATGGTGGTTGTCCTACCAAACCTCCTTGATAGCGGTGCATCAAATGTGTGTCCATCAAGTCCATGTGCATCCACCATCAAGGCACCATCCCTCTCACGTTTTGTGAGAGCCCGCACCTACATCAAATACAAAAGGTGAGGATTTTGGTACCCATTTTCTTTTAGGTCCTTGAGGGTTAGCATTGTAAGGAACCCAAACATTCTTATTAGCAAAGTTTAAAGCAATTATCTTATCATAATAAAATTTTGCTAAATGGCCTTTGCGGCCACAATGTGTACACTTATACACTCTACTATGCATATGTGATTGAGAATGATCATGGCGTACAAATGTGCATAAGCATGTTGTGGGTGAGGTGCATGAATATGTGGAGTTTGTTTCTTTGAAAACAAGGACTCCAATCTAGAATGGTTAAAAACACATTTGCTCAAAGTTGAGCTCAAACAATCTATTTTATTTTTCAAAAATTTAATCTCATTTTGATTAATAGTGGCATGTAAAGCATGGTGAGAATGAGAATCATTTTTCTTATTCTTTTTAGAAACATTTACTTTTTCTTTTTCAATAATTTTTCTTTTTAAAGAGTTGTTTTCATTCAAAGCAACTTCTTTTTGTTTTTTCACCAAAACAATTTTATTTTTCAAAGAAGTGTTTCCTTCACAAAGATCATTCAATTTAGAAAGCAAGGAAACATTTTTATTTTTCAAACTTTTATTTTCTTTTTCAATGCATACAATTTTATTTTTAAAAGAATCATTTTCTTTTAACAAGGAATCAAAATTATTTTTCATTTTCTTGTTATCCTTTTTAAGCATGTCATATTTTTCAAGAAGTTGTTGATAAAACGATTCAAGCTCATCATAAGACATATCAACATCTTCATCTACCTCGGATTCGGTAGTTACCTCAAGGGGGTTATCCCCTTGGACCATGTAGCATACATTGGAAGCGTCACTTCCAACATCCGAATCGCTCCCCACATAATATTGTTCTTTTTCGCCAAAGGAGATGATGGTGTTCCAAACTACAAAAGCCGAATCAAGATTAGCAACCCTAGATAAATAATCATCATTTAGGGTACTCTTCAAAGCATGGATGGCTTTTGCATTAGCCTCAATATTTTTGTCATTTAAACAATAAGAATCTCTAGTAGTGACAAAATAAACAAGAATACTTAAGGCTTTGAGGTATAATGACATCTTAACCTTCTAAGTTTGGATGTTAAGAATGTCAAAGGTGGGAGGTGACATAAAGTCCATGGTGTGTGAACAAATATTGTGATTAGCTATAAAATGAGGATCTTTAACTCTAGTTGTTAGACCCAAATCAAGAGCACATGGCTCTAATACCAATTGTAATCACCTAGAGGGGGGTGAATAGGTGACTAGCTAATCTAATGACAATTAATGCGGAATTAAAACTATTTATGCAAACTAAAAACTTCTTAAACTAAATACCAAGTATAACACAAGAGTGTAGCCGGATTCCCCGTGAAGGGCTCTGGATTAACTCCTCAAGATTCCTCTAAATAAGAGTTGAGGTGCCGCGTTGGCTCTCTTGGTTGAATACAAGTGTTAGCAAACAATCCCAAGCATATAACAATATAAGCACAAATATATATCAAGCATATAAAGATGAAAGTAATATAAGCATGCAAGATATAAACAAGTAAGAGATAGATAGAGAGTAATCGCAAACACGAGAGATTTGTTTCGAGGTTCGAGCACACTTGCTCTACGTCCCCGCCTTCAACACTTGAAGGATTTCCACCATAAACCGATCCCACCGATCACTCGGTGCCGCAACACCTACAAGGAGTTCCCACTAGAACTCTTGGACTCTCTTGTCCCTCTCTTGTTCCCGAACACACCGCAAGCCCACAAGCTCGCCGAGGCCACACCTCTACAATGAGTTCACACAAGAACCCGAAACACCGCGAACCCGTAAGTCCGCCTCCTCAACACAAAGATGAAGTCTTTGGTGATCTAAACACTTGATCACCTCAAATCCTCTCACAACAAAGATTCCTATAGGATAGGTATAGCAATGGATAGCTCAAGTATGTGTGTGAGAAAACTAGGATTGAATTGGTGGAAGAAAACACAAGAATCACTTTGATAAACACTCTTGATAAACTTCCCTTTTGATTGGAAATATTTGCTCTCAAATAAGTGGAGAAAACCTTTTAATAGAGTAGGAAAAACTATCTTTAAAACTCTCCAAAAAACTTAGCTAAAACAGCCCAAGAAAGACCCAATTTATAGGGCTCTCAAAAACTAGCCGTTACAGCCCAGTCAGCAGCTCTGGCTACTGTCGGTCGACCGGCCCGGTCGACCGCCAACGGTCAAAAATCTGACCGTTGGAACCTCAGTCGACCGTGGCCTGGAACAGAGAGCAGAGCTCTCTACCGGTCGACTGGGGCTTTCTAGAGAGCAGAAGCTCTCTGGCAGTCGACCGGGTCGGTCGACCGGCCCTCCAGCCAGAACTGGCGTGCAAGTTTGTGCACGTCGGTTGACCGAGTCTTAGCTCGGTCGACCGGTCCGGTCAACCGGCAGAAGCCAGAACAGGGATTTATGGGTAATAAAAACTTGGCATTTTGACTCAAATAAAATCCCATAAAATCTCTAAAAATCTACAAAAATAGTTTCAGTATAATACTTTGAAAATCAAACATGTTTGAGTAAAATCAAGACATGTTACAAACATTTTGAACTATTTTCGTAACTTAGAAATTTTGCCACAAAACAAAAAACCGTATTTTTCCAAAATAGATTTTTATTCAAAACTCCTCCAAATACAAAAACAAGATATTTTAAACTCTTTTAAAGCTTAGTGTGTATGGATATGATCCACTACACATAAATGATGAAATATCTATGTTTTTGACAATAAGCACTAAATATGGTTTTGGTTAAAACATATATACTTTGAATTCCAAAAACCAAACCGTATTTTTCCAAAATGAAAACTCTTTTGTATTTTTCCAAAATAAAAAAAATATTTTATGAAAACACATATAAATCTTGTGTGTGAGTGTATATGGTATACTTGAGCAATCCACCAACTATTCTATCCTTTACATTTTATCTAAAAACAAATCTTAATAAAAACAAACCTAGACTCAAGTCTTGATCTTGAAGGTCTTCACTTGAAGTCTTCTTCTCCTCTTAACTTGGTCCAAACTTAATCCAACGAGCTAGACTCCTATTGAGCACTTGATGTGGTCTTGATGCACAAGCTTTTGAATCAAACCGTGTTAGCTCCAAAACTTGACTTTAAATCCTTTGTTGAAGCTAAACACCTACTAAGATCTTGATCACAAAACTGAGACTATTAAACACAAGATCATTAGTACTATAACTACATGAGTTAATCATCATCAAAACTAGAGTGATGTGCCTTTGGGCCAACAAAGACAGCATAATTGCAAGATTTATTACAGCATCGGTGTAAGAATGTAATAACAAATATGCAATATGTGTGTCCAAACACCGAGCGAGCACTTGCAATAACATCCTCTGCAGTTTTAAAAATGACTTCAGATTGATGGATGTTGTCAATTAAGCTCAGATAACTAACCCTAGAATCATTAATATGATGGGTACACTCAGCTATCTGCTCCTCAATCTCCTTATGCTTCCATTCCTGGGTGGCGCAAAAGTTCTCTGATACCCATTGAGCATCAGCAACCAGACTCTCTCTAGTTTCCTCAGATCCTTCGAATATGTGGCTAGTTGCTCGACTAGCACTTTTTACACTTTCGCTCGATCGGAACCTCCAGTCTGTTTGATATTTTTGATCTGGTTTCCAAGGAGTGATCGTACAAACTTGAAGGACTTCTCCTAGAGAGACCAGCTCGATGCAATACTTCATCTGAAATCACCTAAAGGGGGGGTGAATAGGTGATAAAGCTAATCAATGCACTAATTTAAAAATGAGATGATGCAACGATCACTCAAAGCAAGATTAGAAGCCGAATAACCTGTGAAGGGCTCTAAACTCCTCCTCGTGATTCCTCTAAATAAGAGTTTGAGGTGCGCAATGCAATCTTGTTGTGAGAGTATAGATCGATAATATAAGAATGAATGAATAGAAAGTAAACAACACAAGTAAACCAATCGCAAACACAGAGATTTGTTTCGAGGTTTGAGCACCCAGCTCTACGTCCCCGCCTTCACTCAGAAGGATTACAACCACTAGGGAGTACCCAACTCCTCAATCACACTCCTCTAGTTCAGAGGTAGTGGAGCCACAAATACAATAATCACTTAGTGATCTAAAGACCACAAACTCTCTTTTGAAAAACTTTTCTTTACAAAACCCTAGAGAATAATGTATAGGATTGAAGCTCAAGGTTTGTAAGTGAAAAATAAAACAAAATAGAAGAGAGATTGATTCAAAACTTCAGAGAAAAATCAGAGATTAGAGCACAAAAACTGAGAATAAAAACTTTTTTCAAGAATACTCAAACTTTGATCTCTTTGCAAATGTTGTTGTGATTCTCCTCAACCCCATCCACCCCTATTTATAGGATATAGGTAGGGATTAAAGGGTAAATATTAATTTTGACTAATCAGGAAGGATAAGACACAAAACCAGCCTAAAACCACGTTTTGAGATTAAAAACACGTTTTAAAACATGTTTAAAAAACTAGCCGTTTGGCTGAGAAAACACTCACGGTCGACCGGCCGGTCGACCGGTTTTCAAAAACTTTTGACCGTTGGCAGGCTCCGGTCGACCGCCCGGTCGACCGTCCCAAACAGAGAGTTGGGTGCAGTCAGTCGATCGACCGCCCGGTCGCCCGACATGGGGTCTGGTCGACCGCCCGATCGACCGGATAACGTGCACACATGCACGCACCTAACGGTCAGTACTGCGGTCGACCGCACGGTCGACCGTTCTGACCTGTAAAAGAGCCGGTCGACCGTCCGGTCGACCGCAACAGGTCAAAATAGAAAATTTTTGAGGAAATGTTTTTGAAGATAAGTTTATTTTCAAAAATGATTTTTGTCAAGACTTTGTAAAATATAATAAACTGAGTTTGGAAATACTAAAATAGGTCTATTAAAGTATTTTACACAAGAGACAAAAATAATCTTTTGAAAACATGTGCAATTTTGTGTGTGGAGAAATTGAGCTTCAACACTATATACTATCTTTTAATAAACTAACAAAAAATAAAAACTATATAGGAAAGTGTCTCTGAACCGCGTTGCCGAGCTAGAGTCTCCTCTCCTATGAAAGAGTCCTCTTGTGCCATCAACCTTACAACATGCTTGTAGCGCCATCAATTTTGCAACATGCTTTTAGAAATCCAAAGCCATCAAAACTTGTACAAACCTGAAATTCATTCTAGAATCTTTATTAGTACCAAATAGCTTTTATATGATTTGTTATCATCAAAACATATATAAATGGAAAGTGTAACTTTTGGGCCCATAATCTCCCCCTTTTTGATGATGACAAAACATATAAGTTATAACACAAGATATAGAAGGGAGGTAAAAACTCCCCCTCAAATAATGTTATATTGAACAAGTAATGCTATATTAAACACGTATAAAACAACAACTTATTATTTGAGAAAACAAAACAAAAACACCAAACACTACACCAAAACACAAAACATAAAACATAACACACATATTTCTCTCCCTTTTTGTCATACATCAAAAAGGGATATTATAGTAAGAAAACTTATTTAGTCAATAACACAAACATTTAGTTCACCACATATAAAAGAAAATCTATTGAAGTCAAGTAGTTTAGTGAAAATATCGGCAAGTTGAAAATCAGTAGAAACATAATCAATATCAATATCACCTTTCTCAAAATGATCTCTTAGGAAATGATATCTAATCTTAATGTGCATGGTCTTACTATGTTGATTTGCTTTCTTAGTCATATGAATTGTACTAGTATTATCACAAAATATTTTGATATGGTCATAATGCAAATCATAATCAAGGAGAATATGTTTCATCTAAAGGACTTGAGCACAACATGCCCCCGCCGCAACATACTCCGCCTCGACGGTTAAGAGGGCTACCGAATTTTGTTTCTTGGAAGACCATGAAACAAGACAATTACTAAAAATTGACATGTTCCACTAATACTCTTCCTATCCACTCTACAACCCGCATAGTCAGCATCCGAAAAACTCGTCATTGAGAATTATCCGGTCTTCGTATACCATAGACCCATTCCAATAGTGCCCTTAATATAACGAATAATGCGTTTTACTGCAATTAAATGAGATTCTTTGGGACAAGATTGGAATCTAGCACAAAGACACACACTAAACATAATATTCGGCCTACTAGCCGTTAAATAAAACAAACTACCAATCATGCTTCTATATAATTTTATGTCAACACTCTTACGTTGGTCATCCTTGTGAAGCTTGGTGGTGGTAGCCATGGGAGTGTTGCAAATTTTTGAGTCTTCAAGCCCAAATTTCTTGATGAGTTCCTTAGAGTACTTGGCTTGACATATGAAGATCCCATCACGCATTTGCTTGATTTGGAGTCCAAGAAAATAGTTCAATTCACCCACCAATGACATCTCAAATTCACGTTGCATACATTGTTCAAACTCCTTGCAAAGTAATTCATTAGTAGAACTAAAGATTCTATCATTAATATATATTTGTACTATAAGAATGTCACTACCAACATGTTTAGTAAATAACGTGGTGTCTATTATGCCTTTAACAAAATCATTTGATAGAAGAAAACTAGAAAGCCTTTCATACCAAGCTCTTGAAGCTTGTTTTAAACCATACAATGCTTTATCTAGTTTGAAAACAAAATTTGGATGTATATGATCCAAAAAACCGGGGGGTTGTTCAACATATACTTCCTCATCTCTAAAACCATTTAAAATGCACTTTTTATATCCATCTGAAAAAGTTTAAAATTTTTATAGGATGCATAAGCTAGTGTGATCCGTATGACTTCTAGCCGTGCTACGGGTGCAAAGGTCTCCTCAAAGTCGATTCCTTCAACTTGAGTGTAACTTGGACCACTAACCTAGCCTAATTCCTAGCAACATTACCTGACTCATCCAACTTGTTCCTAAAAATCCACTTAGTACCAATTGTTGGTCTATCATGGGGTCTAGGAACAAGATGCCAAACTTGGTTGCGCTCAAATTGATTGAGCTCTTCTTGCATAGCAAGCAACCAATATGAGTCACCCTCAGCTTCGAGGATGTTTTTGGGTTCAAAATGAGATATGAATGCATAATGCCCAAATAAATCATGGAGTTTGGAGCGAGTGGTTACCCCTTTGATACATCATCTATGATGAGATCTTTGGGATGATTTGAGGCGTATCTCCAATCTTTAGGAAGTGGTTGTGATGGTTCCACTTCATCCTTTTGAACGTCACCATTAGGTTCTTGCTTGTCTTCTTGGATGGGTGAGTCCTTCAAGGATATTTTCTCCATGTCCTCACCTAATGAGTCAATCTCTATAACATTCTCAACAAATGCATTAGATTCCCAAATTTAATATGCATAGATTCTTCAATAGTAAGAGATGATTTATTGAACACTCTATATGCTTTGCTAGTACTAGAATAGCCAACAAAGATTGCTTCATAAGCCTTAGCATCAAATTTACCCAAATTATCTTTGGTGTTCAAAACAAAACACTTGCATCCAAAAACTTTAAATATGAAACTTTGGTTTTCTTAAATGATAAATTTCAAAAGAAGTTTTGGAAGTATTTTTACACAAATAAATTCAGTTTGATATATAGCATGCGGTGTTTACGGCCTCGGCTTATAAGTATTGAGGAAGCCCGTATTCACTTATCATTGTCCTAACCATTTCTTGAAGAGTTCTATTCTTCCATTCAACTACTCCATTTTGTTGTGGAGTTCTAGGACATGACATTTCATACTTAATTCCTTTATCATCACAAAAAGTCATAAAGAGTTGGTTGACAAACTCATCACCTCTATCACTTCTTATGCGTAAATCAAAAATCTTTTTTCTTTTTCAACCCTTTTTCGAAAAGTCTTAAAATGCGAAAAAGTTTAATCTTTATGCTCCAAAAAGAAAACCCAAGTGAAACGAGAGAAATCATCGACTAAAACAAAAACATATCTATTTCCATTTAAGCTTTTAGTTTTAGTTGGTCCAAAAAGATCCATGTAAATCAATTCTAATGGCCTAGATGTTATGATATCCTTGATTGGTTTGAAAGAAGATTTGGTTTGTTCCCAAGTTGGCACGCACCACAAATGCAGTCTTTTTCAAACTTCAAACAAGGAATACCCTTCAACAATTCCTTAGAATTTATTCTAGAAAGATGAGCAAAAGAGGCATGGCCTAATCTTCTATGCCATAACTATGAAATCTCATCAAAAGCATTTAAACATTTTGTAGTGCAATTCAAATTAAGCATATCAATAATATAGACATTATTTTCACGAAATCCAGTGAGAATGCATTCATTGGTTTTGCAATCAAAAATTTTGCAAGAAGATTCATCAAAAATAACTTTGAGACTACGATCATATAGTTGACTAATACTGAGTAAATTATGTTTAAGCCCATCAACAAGAACTACATTTTCAATTAATGGAGATGCACCAATCTTAATGTTACCTATACCGATGATGGTGCCCTTGGAGTCATCTCCGAAGGTGACGGAGCCACCTTCAACGTACCTTGATAGGGTTGCGAAATTGTTGATGTCCCATGTCATATGCCTTGGGCAACCACTATCAAGGTACCACCGCTCCTTACGTCTTGGAGTCTTGGTGTGTACCTATATTAAATAATTTAAAGCTTGATTTTGGTACCCATATTTTCTTGGTCCTAATGCGTTAGTGTTTCGAACCCAATCATGATTATTGGTACTATTTATATGATCATAATAAAATTTAGCTACATGACCATTCCGGCCACAATAAGTACATTTATAAATTCTTCCATATTTAAAAGCATAATTAGCATGTGATTTATGAACATGTGATTTGTGAGCATGGGATGTTTTTGTATGATTGACATGTGATGTGTTGGCATGATGAACATGTGGAGTTTTAGCATGAGATGTTTTATCATGTTTAACATGAGGAGTATGCATGTGCTTCTTTGAAAACATTTCTTCTAATTAGTGTTGTTAAAAGCACATTCATTTAAAACATTTTCCAAATCATTTATTCTAGTTTTTAATATAGAAAGCTCATTTTCATCAATTTTAGGATATTTAGCTTTGCAAGCAACTCTATAGGCATCAAAATCTCTTTGTGTTGAAATAAGAGTGGAAGATAATTCATCCTTTTCTTTTGAAGAAATAGCAATTTGATTTTTAAGCATTTCATTTTTTTTTTCAATTTTAAACAATCTTCCTTTTTAGAATCAAAACTTTCTGAAAGTTCAATGAAAGCTTGTAATAACATTTCTTTACTAATTTCACTATCATCATCATATGGTTCAGAAGTTACCTTAGGTGTGTTTGCCATGAAACACACATTAGCCGTGTCAACTTCATCTTTGGATTCACTTTCCGAATTCCATGTGGCTTTGTACACCTTCTTTACAAACGACTTCTTTTGCTTCAAGGAGGAAGATATCTTTTTCTTGAAATCTGGACAATCAGCCATGATGTGTTCGAGTTTCTGACAGTTGTAGCATATGATCTTTTTCTCCTCGTTCCCTTCCCATCTCCTTCTATGGTTGAGTTTATTCTTGTGGTACATTCTTTTTACATTTCTCACAAGAAGAGATAGCTCTCTTCATCATCTTTTTTATCTTCTTCATCATCGTAGATGGTGGAGGTAGACTTGAAAGCTATAGACTTTTTCTTTTGAGGCGCCGCTTCTTCTCTAGCCTTTTTCTCCATCTCATGAGTCTTAAGATTTCTAATAAGACTTATGAGCTCCATATCGTCTTTGTCATTCAATTCCTTCAAGGTGGTAGCTTTGATTTCCCATGATGAAGGGAAGCATGAATCACCTTACGCACCTTTTGGTCGTTGTTGATTTCATCACCTAGAGAAGAAAGAGCATTTGTGATTTTAGTAAACTTAGTAATCATATCATCAATAGATTCATTTTCTTGCATTTTAAAACTTTCATATTGGGAACGCAAGAGATCAATTTTAGCTCTCTTGACTTGTGATGTTCCCTCATGAGTGACCAATAAGTGTTGCCAAATCTCATAGGCGGACTTGCAATGGATAACCCGTGTTAAGTCATTCTCATTCAATGCTAAAAGTAGGCATTTTGAGCCTTCGAATTAGCATCAAATTCCTTGGAGGTAAGATCGGACCAAGTGTGCTCCTCACCTTCGGGTTTACTAAAAGGCGTAGTCAAAGACTTAGCAACTAGGCTACCTAGAGATTGCAGAAAAATGTTCATCCTAACTTTTCATATGGGAAAGTTGAGTCCATCAAATTTGGGAGGGGTCTTAATGTTATCGACCATCTTTACTAGTGTATGAATGAATATATGAAAATAGTGATTAGCAATTTATAGGATCTCTCTAAGGATGTAAAGCCAAAAACTAGAGTCCTAGCTCTGATACCAATTGAAATCACCTAAGGGGGGTAAATAGGTGATAAAGCTAATCAATGCACTAATTTAAAAATGAGATGATGCAACGATCACTTAAAGCAAGATTAGAAGCTGAATACCTCGTGAAGGGCTCTGAACTCCTTTCTCGTGATTCCTCTAAATAAGAGTTTGAGGTGGGCAATACAATCTTGTTGTGAGAGTATAGATCGACAATATAAGAATGAATGAATAGAAAGTAAACAACACAAGTAAACCAATCGCAAACACAGAGATTTATTTCGAGGTTCGAGCACCCAGCTCTACGTCCCCGCCTTCACCCAGAAGGATTTCCGATCCACTAGTTCCACAAAGGATTACAACCACTAGGTTGTACCCAACTCCTCAATCACACTCCTCTAGTCCAGAGGTAGTGGAGCCACAAATACAATAATCACTTAGTGATCAAAAGACCACAAACTCTCTTTTGAAAAACTTTTCTTTACAAAACCCTAGAGAATAATGTATAGGATTGAAGCTCAAGGTTTGTAAGTGAAAAATAAAACAAAGTAGAAGAGAGATTGATTAAAAAACTTCAGAGAAAAATCAGAGATTAGAGCACAAAAACTGAGAATAAAAACTTCTTTCAAGAATACTCAACTTTGATCTCTTTGCAAATGTTGTTGTTATTCTCCTCAACCCCATCCACCCCTATTTATAGGATATAGGTAGAGATTAAAGGGTAAATATTAATTTTGACTAATCAGGAAGGATAAGACCCAAAACCAGCCTAAAACCACGTTTTGAGATTAAAAACATATTTTAAAACATGTTTAAAAACTAGCCATTTGGCTGAGAAAACACTCACGGTCGACGGCCGGTCGACCGGTTTTCAAAAACTTTTGACCGTTGGCAGGCTCCGGTCGACCGTCCCAAATAGAGAGTTGGGTGCAGTCAGTCGGTCGATCGCCCAGTCGCCCGACATGGGGTCTGGTCGACCGCCCTGTGGACCGGATAACGTGCACACATGCACGCACCCAATGGTCAGAACTGCGGTCGACCGCACGGTCGACCGTTTTGACCTGTAAAAGAGCCGGTCGACTGTCTGGTCGACCGCAGCCGGTCAAATAGAAAATTTTTGAGGAATGTTTTTGAAGTTAAGTTTATTTTCAAAAATGATTTTTGTCAAGACTTTGTAAAATACAATAAACTGAGTTTGCAAATACTGAAATAGGTCTATTAAAGTATTTTACACAAGAGACAAAAATAATCTTTTGAAAACACGTGCAATTTTGTGTGTTTTCAACACTATATACTATCCTTTAACAAACTAACAAAAATAAAACTATATAGGAAGGTGTCTCTGAACCGCGTTGCCGAGCTAGAGTTTCCTCTCCTATGAAAAAGTCCTCTTGTGCCATCAACCTTACAACATGCTTGTAGCGCCATCAATTTTGCAACATGCTTTTAGAAATTCAAAGCCATCAAGACTTGTACAAACCTGAAATTCATTCTAGAACTTTATTAATACCAAATAGCTTTTATATGGTTTGTTATCATCAAAACATATATAAATGGAGAGTGTAACCTTTGGGCCAACATCATCATCGCAAAGAATTGCTCCATAATCTAGAGGGTGAGTTCTTCCATGGTATCCATGACTGGTGTCGGCATCAGCAGAGCACTTCCTGATCTAGTTTCTATAATAGTGGTGATGGTGCTTTCATAAGGTGGAGGTGGTGCATTCGTCTCTCTAAGGAGCACAACTGCAAGTTGGACCATCAGTTTTCTCATTTCTGAGGTCACCACAGGAACTTCAGAAGTTGAAAATGTAGCGACTTCTTGGGTGGTGACCTCTAAAGTAGACTTTGCCATGGACCTCATTCCCTGAGACTGGGTATAATGTTCCCCTGTGCTGGCACTAACAGTAGATTATTCTGCTTGGATCAGTAAGTAGCTCCCGCAGTCATTTTAACTAATAGTGTTAATGCTGCTGCTAAAAAGATGGGAATATCAAGATATTTTGATATATTACCAATTCGAAGAGTGGGAGATGGCAAATCCACCAAATATGAAGACCCTTCTGTCACACCAGATATACTCACTAGAGTGTCCTCAACGCCGATATTGGGAACTTCTGTACCCTTCGGCTGGGTCAGTTCCTCAATCATTTTAGAAATATTTGAGAAGGTGTCACCTTTAGCGGCAGCAGTAGCTCCTGCAAATGTCGACTAAACAAGGTCAAAACAATATCTGTTTGATTGGAAAAGAAAAAATGAGGACTGAGGTAGAAAAGAATACCCTTAATAGTAGTGGCTTCTCCAAATGGTGGTTCTGTCCCTAGAGCCACCTGCATCTCCTCTTTGGCCAGATAGGAATATTTGCTGTATCAAGAGCAGGGTGCACATTATCCCAGTTAACATCATCGTTTCCTGAGTAATCTAGTTTCTCACTTAAAGGCGAAGATAACACAGGAGTAGGTAAAACTCTGGTAGTGAGAAGTTAGCCCCAACAAGCCCAGTAGTGAGATTTTGCTATGGAACTGATTGAAACGAGAAATTGTATTGTAATTAGTTTAGAAAATCTTAGTCTCGTTTCAAGGTAACCGCGTAGCAAAGGCTAGACGGGTCGATCCATAGGTAAGGATGCATGGAAGCGTTTCGGAACGATCTTCTCTGTACTTCACTTGGAAAAGAAAAAGAGAGAGATTGATTAGATTTGATCAAGTTTTAGAAATATAGTTTACTAATCATCTACCACAACCCATAATATTAGTCTCAAAGAATGAATATCATATTGAAAGAATAAACATCCATCCTAAGTTATTAATTACTATTCAAGCAAAATGAATAATGTTGGAATCGTAACTAGTGTGCACTAATAAAGATTAAACAGTCGTTCATCCTAATTTCAAAGCATAGCATAAGAGAAGTTTTTACTTAAAATTATGCTATCAAAGTTTTTAAGTATGAACTTATGAAGAATCATTTAAAAAGTGCAAACTGAATTAAAAAAATCTAATCATCAATTCATCTTCAAGAAGACCATTTTAATCCTAAGGTTTCTAACAGCAATAGATATCAATCAATTCACCTTTTAAACTAAACTAGGGTTGATCGAGAGATTAGCAAACTATAGATTGAATTTAGTTATTCATTTTTTATTTTATTTTCAATTTTTATGTTCAATACGAAAGATTGCATGAAAATGAAACGAAGAAAAAATAATTAATCTAAGCAAAATAAAACTGAATTAAATAGCAAAGAAGAATGAGTAACCTTTTATTGGATGTCACTAACCAATTACAAAGCTCCTCTCCTTCTTCAAAATATTCTTCTTCCAATAAAAAAAACGAAAATACAAGAAATTTCGGAAAGAAGAAAAATCTAAAGAAAAATCCTAAGCCTTAGTTTTTGGATCTCCCTCTCTGTTGCTCTGCAGGGGTATTTATAGGAGATATAGGAGGTAGAGTCTCAGTACAATTCTTCCACGAAAATCTGTAACCAGTCTTATCCAAAGGGCCGTGGAAACGCGGCTATGGCTGCGTTTTCGCGGCAATAGCGTGGCCAATGGCCATGCGCTTTCTTGCGTGGTATCTGATTGAGGCAAAACCTGCACAAAAAATACAGAATTCCAGATCTTATAATAAAAATGTGCAAGTGCTCAATTCTTCCGCTATAGCAAGTGGCTATGCGGGTCGTGATCCACAAGGAGGGTTTTGCGATAGAAGCATTTACGTTCTTTATTGAAATCTTATGAAAACAAAACGAAGATTTCTTCTCTGTTTTTAAGTTAAGAAAATAAAAAAGAAAGTTATGTTAAAGTTAAGAAGAAAGTGGTAGAATAGAAAGTGGAAAAATCAGAAAATGAAAGAAGCGACTATGTACAAATGAGTTTGGGAAAGAAGAGAGAAAATGATTTGGAAGATGTGGTGATCTACATCAAAGAAATAAAAGAAAAGAAAGAAAGACAAGTACTTACCTTCTTTTTACCAAAAGCTTACCTTGAGTTCTTAGCGACGATTTTACCTTGAAGTGGAGGCATTCAGCGCATAGCCCATAAGATTAGATTTTTGGTCTCTTTCACATTACATCATCAAGACTACTTCAAGTATGAAATGATACAGAGAGACTCACAATTCCATCGTCATGAGCTATCGGTGGCACTCGCAAAGGCAAGGTTCTTTCGATGCTTTAGACTCACTTGGAAGACAGTTGTACCAAAAGAAGAGTAAAGTAGAAAAGAAGAAGACGAAGAAAACTAAAAAGAAGTACATACAAAGAAAGAACAAAGATTTGATTTCATAACAATCAAAGAAAAGAAAGAAAACCTTACACCATTGTCACTATAGCTCCAGCTTCATTCTTGTTCTTCGATGAAAGTCTGATCTCCTCTTATTTACATCAATGAAAATTACAATTACATGAAAAAGAAAAACAAAAACTGATTGGTAGTCAAAAGTGCATTTTTATCATCATATTTACCATCACATTTTCATATTTATTCATATTATTCTGCACATTTATTAATAATTTGTAATTTATTGTGTGCAGGCCTCGAATTATCAATTTAATAATAAATAAAGCCCAATGAAGCCCAAAAGCCCATATTTGAAGCCCAAGAGTCAAAATGCAAATATCAAGTGTCAAAGTGCAATTATGCAAGGGCTAGAGTTGCAATTATTAAAGTTTAGGGAAGGGGGGACTTCTATCCAACCCTAAACACCTGCAGGATCAGATTAAAAGGCCAAGATAAAGAAGAAATTCGTGGAGGAAGATTTGAAGAAATCTGGATTAAGGGTAACTTGATTACCAAGTTATCTCGAAAATCCAGACTTAAAAGGCCAGGATTACAATTCCAGAAGCAGGCGCCCCTATGGACGGACCAGGAGAGGCCACGCGCCAAAGCGCGCGGCCAGAAGCCACCAGATTGCCGCGGAACCGCGGCAAAAGCCGCGGATCCGCGGCAATAATGATGAGATTAAATCCCAAATTTTGTGGGCAGTTTCGTCCCGGACTCTGTGGTCTTCTGCCCTATAAATATCACCTGCATTGCAATGTACAGAGCGTCCAGAGGCGAGCCAAGGGCCAAAGTTAGGTTTTTTCTAGGGTTTCTTCCTTTGTAGTTAGATTTTCTTTTCTTTTATTTTAAAGAGAGAGAGAGATGATTATATTGAGGGTGACACTGATGTATCTTCTCTTCTCTGCCATGGATTAAAGCAATAAAGGTATTATTTTGTTTTGTTTCTTATTTCTATGTTTTACTTTTATTCTTGTTTTCTATTTCTTTTTCTCTTTTCATCTATGTGATTGGTGATGAGCATGCAAGCGATTACCGAACCATAAGTATACCGAAGATCGGGGTTCCAACGATATTCCATGGCGATGTTCTCCTCCTCGAGGCGTATCAACTCATGCTTGCCCAAGGCTTGATGACCTAATGCGACAACGGACTGAGTTCGATCCCAAGGTTCATACGTTCAACGCCTCCGAAAAACGGTAGAAAGTATTAGGTTTTCACTTATTTTCTCCAACTCAAGTAAGTTTTCTTTTCTTTTTTTTTTTATTTCTTTTGTAGATTAAATCCATCTCTCTCCATATTCTTTTCTTCGATCCATTGTAAATACCACAATCCATTGTAAATACCATCGTGACTAACAAAATAAATAAAAAAGATAAATTTTTAGAGTAAAACTTGCTTAACGCTTCTATCGCAGTCCCTCCTTGAGGATCACGACCCGCATAGCCTTGCTACCGCGGATTAGAACTGATTCCTCGCACGATCTATTCTTAAATCTAATATTCATTATTTTCTGTGCAGGAAAAATCAGTCAACAAATTGGCGCCGTTGCCGGGGAGGGACGGTAAGTTATCTCTAAAAAAAAATTTTAATTATTAACTTATTCTTTATTCTTTTCTGTTGCAGGTTACAGGTGAAGAAACAATATTTTGGCAACTGCAGTGACATATAAGTGGACCTGGGACTCTGCTCAAGAAAGCAGAGCCCAGGATCCCTCCAGAGTGCCGCGTTCCCACGGCAAAAGCCGCGCAAACGCGGCACAAAGGAGTTGACTCCTAACCAATTTTCTGCAGGCTCTTCAGCTCTGCAAAATACAGCTTCTGCAGTACTTAACTTTCTGTATTATTCACCATATACCTGCTAATTTAATCAACAGTAAAAAATTGGTTGTAATCGTTAAAAGTTGATTAGACGTTTGCATATTAGGCACGTGTCTTTTCAATTATTTTTATTTACTGTTGAAGAGTGCTGGAGAAGCAAGGTACGTACGCATTGCATGTAGAATAGGAATCATCTCTTGGTTGATTATCTGCTTTGAGTGAATTCTATTTATTTATCTTGTACACTTGCACGAATTCATCTTAAGGGCATAACCCATTAACAAGATAAGGTGGGGATTTCATCACCCTTCCTTAGCCCAAAAATCATATCCCAAGCACTCACTAACCCAAGCCTAACTTAAAATTAGTAGACGTTGGCCCTAGGGACATCTCGGACTCAATTAGGAGATTATCCTAAGGGGGAACGGTGTTGGAAGTTGACTCCTGCCAAATCAGTGTCTAGGAAGGGGATTGAGGGCCGAAAGCCCGAAGTGTGGTGGTTATTTAATTAAGGAACGTCTTTGACGGAAAACCTCCCACCACTCTTGCCCCGACCTGGCTGATTAACTTGTGGTCAAAGTCTACACCCTACCTCCCGTGGACAGTCTAACCAGTTAGGAGTCGTCTAGGTCATAGGTCTACCCTAACTTAGGTTAGAATTTTTCTTTTTGTTTGTTTATTTGTTTGTTTTGTTTGTGTTGGTGTGATATGGCATATAATAATAATTCCAATTTTAATCCAGATTACACCCCTAACTATTATTCGGATATTACCAACCCGGCATACCCTAACTTTGACCAATCTAGTGTGCCGGAATGGTCTTATCCGAATGAATATAACCCACACCCCCCATCTTATGACTATAACTTTCATAATAATTTCAACTCGTCACAGAGTTCATGGGGTTTCGAGTCCCCCGAGTCTAATTCTCAACCAAATTGTCCTCCATATCCATCTAGTCCACATTTTTCCCAAAATTCATACTCAGATCCACCCATTCAGAATAGAACTCCATCTATCTTGGAAATGATGAGTAGGAATGAGTCCAAGCAAAAATCACCATCAATTTTAGACATGATGATACGTGAGTCCACCGACTCACAAATTTATTACGATTACCCGTCCTATTTTCAAGTCCAATCAGAATATGATCCACCTATCGACTATGAAGGGATGCTAGCTGCCATGACTGAGGCTAAATTAGCCCGTGATCATGACATAGATTTGATGGTGGAATGCTTACACCGCCGGCTGATTCTGATATCGATGACCACTTGATTAGAGCCGACGAACCAAGTTGCTTGGAACAACAAGTTTCTAATTCAGTACCATCTTGTGAACTTGCCGAAATTTCAAATTCTGATAATTTGGCAAGTTTTTCCTTTCCCGAATTAGAACTCGAATGTGACCTAGATTCTCAAATCTATGATCAAGTTCAAATTCCTGAATCATTATTGACTCCTGTTTTGTTACCCGACTTAGGTAATATTTTAGAGTCAGTTTTGATTCCCACATCTATTATTCCTGAACTTGAATCATCACCATTGAGTCACATTCCATTGTGGGAAGATGATTGTGGACTTGAGTTTCAATTTTTTGACTTGGACCCACTTCTCGAACTTAGCCCGACTCCTGAGCCCTTACTTGATTTGAGCTTCTTCCCTGAGTCGGTATTCGTTGCCGCACCTATAATGTCCAAGTCAATAATTCCATCCTTTCATTCTCCATTTTGGGACAAGGAGGTTGAGACAATTAACTCTGAAATTTATTATGAAATTTGGAAATTTGATGGGGTGAAAATTCTAAAAAATGATTATACATATATTTTAGTGGGTTATGTAAGGAAAGTTTCTGGAGGGTTCCACCAAATTATTTGTTATCTTGATTGGGCCGCATTTCGTGGACCAATTAGACCACCTCCGGAACCACCACCCTAAGGTAACTTCCGCCTTCCCTTGTTCTGTTTCATGCATATATGCATTCATTCATACATTGAGGACAATGCATGAGATAAGTGTGGGGGTGGGTTTTACTAACATACTAACATAGGTAGACACTAACAAAATTTGCTAATACAAAAAAATTTTTAAAAAAAAAAAAAAAATTGTTATAAAAAGGACAGTATTTTGACTTATTTTTTTGAAAGAAATCTAAGTTAGTTTTAAGGATTAGGAAAATCATGATTAGGATTTCTAAAAACTTGGTCAAAATAAATAAATTGTTTAAATTTTAGGTATAGGAGGAGAAATTGAATAAATAATTAGTCTTGATTTTTACCTTAATGAATATTGCATACCTAATGCATATCTAGGATTCTAAGATAAAGACCCTTGTGCCTCATATATAAAAAAAAAAAGAAGAAAAAAATCATTAATAAAGCTGGATACATGTGCCTCAAGAAGCATAAGTATTCACGCCTAAAAGTGAATGCAAAAAAATAAAAAATAAAAATAAAAAAAAAAAATAATACCTTAGTTTTGTGGCCTAGTTCACTTGAATTTGAGTCCGCGGGGTGTTTTCTCACCTGGTGCCCTAAGACCGACCGGTTGGGAGTCACCGACTTTAAGTTCGCTACATGGGTGGATTAGAAAGTCCGAGGGAACTAAGGAAAAATTACTGACATGTACTAACACATCTAATAATCAATTAGTTAGGTATTAGGGCCTCAAGAAGCCTTGATACTTATACGAAAGGAAATTAGATGAGTTATACATGCCAAAAAAAAAAAAAAAAAATATATATATATATATATATTAACACATCTAATAAGTCAATTAGTTAGGTATGAGGGCCTCAAGAAGCCTTGATACTTACACGAAAGAAAATTAGATGAAGTTATAAAAATAATAAAGAGGCATGAGAGTCCAAGTTAAGGAATTCCTAGTAAAAACATAAGGATGCATATGATTTTTGGTAACGAAAAAGACTATATTAGAAATTCAATTTTAATCCTTACCTAAAATGAATAACAATTGACTTTATAAAGACTAGGTTTGAAGAATGAATAAAATTGAGGATCCTAAAAACTTATAGACTACTTAGTCTCTTCAAATATAATTCAAATATTTTCCTTTTTATGGATTTTGTGGTGCAATCCGCTGAAAACCCTCACGAGACAACACTCGTCCTCTAGGTTACCCTAGAGGTTTAACGGCTTGTTGCACGTGCTAAGTGCAATCGTGATTCCTACGAAAGTGAGTTAGGTTAGATTAACTTTTACCTTTTCTTTGTTTTTACTCGAGGACGAGCAAAAAGATAAGTGTGGGGGTATGATTGGTAGTCAAAAGTGCATTTTTATCATCATATTTACCATCACATTTTCATATTTATTCATATTATTCTGCACATTTATTAATAATTTGTAATTTATTGTGTGCAGGCCTCGAATTATCAATTTAATAATAAATAAAGCCCAATGAAGCCCAAAAGCCCATATTTGAAGCCCAAGAGTCAAAATGCAAATATCAAGTGTCAAAGTGCAATTATGCAAGGGCTAGAGTTGCAATTATTAAAGTTTAGGGAAGGGGGACTTCTATCCAACCCTAAACACCTGCAGGATCAGATTAAAAGGCCAATATAAAGAAGAAATTCGTGGGAGGAAGATTTGAAGAAATCTGGATTAAGGGTAACTTGATTACCAAGTTATCTCGAAAATCCAGACTTAAAAGGCCAGGATTACAATTCCAGAAGCAGGCGCCCCTATGGACGGACCAGGAGAGGCCACGCGCCAAAGCGCGTGGCCAGAAGCCACCAGATTGCCGCGGAACCGCGGCAAAAGCCGCGGATCCGCGGCAATAATGATGAGATTAAATCCCAAATTTTGTGGGCAGTTTCGTCCCGGACTCTGTGGTCTTCTGCCCTATAAATATCACCTGCATTGCAATGTACAGAGCGTCCAGAGGCGAGCCAAGGGCCAAAGTTAGGTTTTTTCTAGGGTTTCTTCCTTTGTAGTTAGATTTTCTTTTCTTTTTATTTTAAAGAGAGAGAGAGATGATTATATTGAGGGTGACACTGATGTATCTTCTCTTCTCTGCCATGGATTAAAGCAATAAAGGTATTATTTTGTTTTGTTTCTTATTTCTATGTTTTACTTTTATTCTTGTTTTCTATTTCTTTTTCTCTTTTCATCTATGTGATTGGTGATGAGCATGCAAGCGATTACCGAACCATAAGTATACCGAAGATCGGGGTTCCAACGATATTCCATGGCGATGTTCTCCTCCTCGAGGCGTATCAACTCATGCTTGCCCAAGGCTTGATGACCTAATGCGACAACGGACTGAGTTCGATCCCAAGGTTCATACGTTCAACGCCTCCGAAAAACGGTAGAAAGTATTAGGTTTTCACTTATTTTCTCCAACTCAAGTAAGTTTTCTTTTCTTTTTTTTTTTTTATTTCTTTTTTGTAGATTAAATCCATCTCTCTCCATATTCTTTTCTTCGATCCATTGTAAATACCACAATCCATTGTAAATACCATCGTGACTAACAAAATAAATAAAAAAGATAAATTTTTAGAGTATAACTTGCTTAACGCTTCTATCGCAGTCCCTCCTTGAGGATCACGACCCGCATAGCCTTGCTACCGCGGATTAGAACTGATTCCTCGCACGATCTATTCTTAAATCTAATATTCATTATTTTCTGTGCAGGAAAAATCAGTCAACAAAAACCTAAACTAAGAAATGAAAAACTAGTCTAAATCCTAACTCTGCATTGGCGTCCATTTTTCAGCGCAAAGAATGCCCTTTTATAGGCATAACCCACATCTATAGGATCCCGGGGAGGTCGGGGGAGCAAACGCTCCCCCTAACTCCCCAACAAAGCCGCGGAAATGCGGCTAGGGCCGCATTTCCGTGGCCAGGGTATGGCCAGGTGGCCACACCCTGTTGGTGGGTCTCCCTGGTTTGACTTCCTGCTTTTATCTTCAGTTGGTTTCTTCGTTTGAGTCCTGGATTCTGACGAAATGGCCTTGGATTCTTGGCTTTAACTGATCGATTCTGAGAGGATTCTTCTTAACCGGTTTTCAACCTCTTGATTTTGCCCTGATTCAGTGAGTGCGAATTAACTCTGATTTATTTCTGATTTTTGGTGGGCTTTGGGCTCATTTCTCTTCATCTCCTTAAATATTGGGCCTGCAAATAAATTAAGCGATTAATTAGGACAATGCAGGCTTTTATTCTATAATAAGTACGTAAATATGATACTAAATATGCAACATTAGCGACCAATCACACCCCCATACCTATCTTTTGCTCGTCCTCGAGCAAAATAACTAAACTATACTAAGGATTATTAGACCACTTTCGCAGGTCGCGCGATTGCACTGAGTATGTGCAACAAGCCGTTAAACCTCTAGGTTTCCCCTAAAGGACGAGTTTTATCTCGTGAGGGTTTTCAGCAGATTGCACCCACAAATCCATAAAGAAAGGGAAATAAAGAGTTAGTATTTTTGAAAAGCATTTTGAAAGAGAAAAATATTTGAAATATGATTGTAAGATCTAAGCAATCTATAAGTTATAGGAAAACCGAATTTTTCATTCCTAAACTTAGTCTCTATTCAAAAATTTGTTATCAATCAAAGTAAGAAGTCAAATTGTACTTCTCATCTAGTCTATTACTTTACCCTAAGTCATATGCACCTTTGTGACTGTGAATATTTTGACTAAGGGTTCATTAACTCTAACTCTTATGCCTTATTTATTTATATATACTTTTTTTTGTGGTATTATTTCTTAGTTCTATTAGGCTTTCTAATCTGCCCATGTAACGAGCCTCTAATCGATGACTCCCAAACCAAACGGTCTTAGGGCACCGGGTGAGAAGACACCCCTAGGACTTAAGGACTCGAGCAAATAAGGCCACAAAACTAAGGATTTTATTATATGAACCTCTTTTAGGCGTGAATACTTATACTTTATTAGGCACAAATATCCAGCTTAATCAGAGGATTTTCTTTTCAAACTTATCTAATCATCTTTCGCATAAATACTAAGGCTTGCTTAGGCCAAAGCACCTAGCTAGTCAATAATTAGATTTGTTTGTATATATATATATATATATATATTTTATAACTTATCTAATCATCTTTCACATAAATACTAAGGCTTGCTTAGGCCAAAGCACCTAGCTAATCAATAATTAGACTTATTTTTTTTCTCTTTTTTTTTATAAGGCATAAGAATCTTTGTTTTTGAACCCTCAGTGTGTAAGTGTATGAAGTGTGCATATTTCATCAAGGTAAAGATCAAGACCAAATTACTTTGACAAATTATCTTCCTAACTCTAAAAATCAAACAAATAATCTTATTTTGACCAAGTATAAGAAATCCTAATTTGGATTTTCCTATTCCTTAAAATTAACTTAATTTCTTACAAAAATAAGTCAAAATATTGTTTCTATTTTTCAAAAAGTTTTTAAAAGTAAAGAAAAATGTTAACTTTTTTATTTTAAAGAAAAAGAAAAGTTATGTTAGACCCTCCCCCACACCTATCTCATGCATTGTCCTCAATGTATGAATTAATGCATAGATGCATGAAAAAGAAGAAAGGGAAGGAAAATGGTTACCTTAAGGTGTGGTTCCGGTGGTGGTCTGATTGGTCCACGAAACACGGCCCAATCAACTTTTCTTGGGTCTCGGAGGAATCCACCAGAAATTTCTCTAATATAACCCATTAAAAAGATGTATCCATAAAGGATCTTTATTAAATATTTAACCCCATCTAATTTCCATATTCCATAACTAATTTCGGAGTCAAATTTGTCAACCACCTCGTCCCAGAATGGAGTATGAAATGATAGAACGGTTGACTTGGGCTCAGGAAGGACAGGAACTAATACCGACTCAGGAAGGTGACTTAAGTCAAGTAAAGGTTCAGGAGTCGAAATTGGTTCAAGAAGCGGGTCTAAGTCAAGAAGTTGAAACTCAAGTCTACATGTATTTTCTAACAATGGGATGCGACCTAATTTGGGTGATTCCAGTTCAGGAATAATAGGTGGAGGAATCAAAACTGACTCTAAAATATTACTCAAGTTTGGTAACACAACAGGAGTCAATATTGATTCAGAAAGTTGAACTGGATCACAGATTTGGGAATCTAGGTCGCATATCTCATTGAGTTCTATATCAAAAAATTGAGAACTTGCCAATTTGTCAATAGGATCTTCAAAAGTGTATAATTGGTCAAGTTCAATATGATCCTCAAAGATGGGTGATTCAATTTCATTATGAATTGGTACAGGATCCAATGTTGACTCCGGGAAAAGATTGAAGTCAGGTGAAGATACCAGAGTCATTATTGAATCAGGAAGAAGAATTGAATCACTAAGTTGGGGTTCAAGATCATATTCATTTTCAAGTTCTATTTCAGGAAAAGGAAAACTTGCTAAACTGATCTTTTTCAAAATTTGGAGTTTGGGCAAGTTCAAATGGTTGTTCTGAAATGGAATCTTGATTTCCAAAACTACATGACTCTTCAGCTCTAACAGAATGGTTAGTGACATCAGAACTGGTCAAACGGTGAGAACGTAGAGATTCGACCATCATATCTATATCACGATTACGAGTGTTTTGAGCCTGAGTCATGGCTTCAAGCATCTTTTCATAGTTGATAGGTTCATTATTTTGATGAAAGATGAAGAATTGTCTTGGAAGTGGTAGTGAAATTGTGAGTCCGTCAGATTTTGGGATTTGTGTTTGGACTCACGCATACTCATTTCCAAAATTGATGGTTTCCTATTTTGGACGGGTGAAACTGAGTATGACTCTTGAAAATATTGTGGACTAGGTGGAGAAGGAGGACAAGTTGGTTGATAATTATGCTCGGGGGAGGTGAATCCCCACTGACTCGGTGAAGAGTTGAAATTATTATGGACATTATAGTTATTAGATGGGGGACATGGGTTATATTGATTCGGATAAGACCAATCCGGCACACTAGGTTGGTCAAAGTTATGATATGCCGGGTTGGTAATATCCGAAAATGAAGTCGGTGTGTAATATGGATTATTATTGTAGTTGAAAAAATTATTATTATAGTCCATATCACACAATAGAATACAAACAAAAAACAAACAATAAGCAAACAAATAAAAGAAAAAATTTTTTAACTAGGTTAGGGTAGACCTATGACCTAGACGACTCCTAACTGATTAGACTGTCCACGGGAGGTCTAATGTAGACTTTGACCACAAGCTAATCAGCCAGGTCAGGGCAAGGTTGGTGGGAGGTTTTCCGTCAAAGACGTTCCTTAATTAAATAACCACCAACCTTCGGGCTTTCGGCCCTCAATCCCTTTCCTAGACACTGATTTTGTAGGAGTCAGATTCCAACATTTTTCCCCCTTAGGATAATCTCCTAATTGAGTCCGAGATGTCCCTAGGGCCAACGTCTACTCAATTTTAGTTAGGCTTGGGTTAGTGAGTGCTTGGAATGCGATTTTTGGGCTAAGGAAGGGTGATTAAATCCCCACCTTATCTTGTTATGGGTTAGTGCCCTTAAAATAATTTTGTGCAAATGTACAAGATATGTAAATAGGAATCACTCAAAGCAATGAAAATCAACCAAGAGATGAATCCTATTCTACATGCAATGCGAACGTACCTTGCTCCAGCACTCTTCAATAGTAAAAATAAATGAATTGAAAAAACACGTGCCTAAAATGCAAATGCCTAATCAATTTTTAACTTTTGCAACAAACGTTTTACTGTTGATTATTAGTAGGCTTATGTGATGGCATATAGGAAATAAAGAATTGCAGCAAACTAGAATTTTTGTAAACTAATCAGCCCTGCAAAAAGCTGTTAGTAGTCAACTCTTCATTGCCGCGGTTTCGCGGCTTTTGCCGTGGAAACGCGGCAATTCAGAGGGCCCTTGGTCTCTGCTTTCTAGAGCAGAGGCCCAAGGCCACTTATATGTCACTGCAATATTAATTTCCTGCTTTGATTGCCCTGTAACCTGCAATAGAGAAGAAAATTCGTTTAGTTCTAAAAAATTTTCAAAAAAAAATTCAGATTTCAATAAAAAACATGTTACCCTCCCCGGCAACGGCGCCAAAATTTGATTGAGGCAAAACCTGCACAAAAAATACGGAATTCCAGATCTTATAATAAAAATGTGCAAGTGCTCAATTCTTCCGCTATAGCAAGTGGCTATGCGGGTCGTGATCCATAAGGAGGGTTTTGCGATAGAAGCGTTTACGTTCTTTATTGAAATCTTATGAAAACAAAACGAAGATTTCTTCTCTGTTTTTAAGTTAAGAAAATGAAAAAGAAAGTTATGTTAAAGTTAAGAAGAAAGTGGTAGAATAGAAAGTGGAAAAAATCAGAAAATGAAAGAAGCGACTATGTACAAATGAGTTTGGGAAAGAAGAGTGAAAACGATTTGGAAGAGGTGGTGATCTACATCAAAGAAATAAAAGAAAAGAAAGAAAGACAAGTACTTACCTTCTTTTACCAAAAGCTTACCTTGAGTTCTTAGCGACGATTTTACCTTGAAGTGGAGGCATTCAGCGCATAGCCCATAAGATTAGATTTTTGGTCTCTTCTACATTACATCATCAAGACTACTTCAAGTATGAAATGATACAGAGAGACTCACAATTCCATCGTCATGAGCTATCGGTGGCACTCGCAAAGGCAAGGCTCTTTCGATGCTTTAGACTCACTTGGAAGACAGTTATACCAAAAGAAGAGTAAAGTAGAAAAGAAAAAGACGAAGAAAACTAAAAAGAAGTACATACAAAGAAAGAACAAAGATTTGATTTCATAACAATCAAAGAAAAGAAAGAAAACCTTACACCATTGTCACTATAGCTCCAGCTTCATTCTTGTTCTTCGATGAAAGTCTGATATCCTCTTATTTACATCAATGAAAATTACAATTACATGAAAAAAAAATAAAAACCTAAACTAAGAAATGAAAAACTAGTCTAAATCCTAACTCTGCATTGGCGTCCATTTTTCAGTGCAAAGAATGCCCTTTTATAGGCATAACCCACATCTATAGGATCCCTGGGAGGTCGGGGGAGCAAACGCTCCCCCTAACTCCCCAACAAAGCCGCAGAAACGCGGCTAGGGCCGCGTTTCCGTGGCCAGGGTGTGGCCAGGTGGCCACACCCTGTTGGTGGGTCTCCCCGGTTTGACTTCCTGCTTTTATCTTCAGTTGATTTTTTCGTTTGAGTCCTGGATTCTGACGAAATGGCCTTGGATTCTTTGCTTTAACCGATCAATTCTGAGAGGATTCTTCTCAACCGGTTTTCAACCTCTTGATTTTGCCCTGATTCAGTGAGTGCGAATTAACTCTGATTTATTTCTGATTTTTGGTGGGCTTTGGGCTCATTTCTCTTCATCTCCTTAAAGATTGGGCCGACAAATAAATTAAGCAATTAATTAGGACAATGCAGGCTTTTATTCTATAATAAGTATGGAAATATGATACTAAATATGCAACATTAGCGACCAATCAGCATCCTCAGGTCCGTTCATCTGGGCGCCTCCTTCTGCATTCTGCATTTGAATCTTCTATCTTGAGAACTCAAGATAACTTGGGAAGCAAGTTATCATAAATTCAAATTTATAAAAGGATTTGTTCTTTATCTTTAAGTTCTCTCTCCTTTTATCTTTATCCTTGTATTGCAGGCAACTAGATTTAAGTAAAAGTCCATCTTATCCTTTTTCTCCTCCTTTTAGCAATTAGGAGTTCTATTTTATCCTTCCTCTCTTCCCTTAGATTTTAAAATCCAAGTTTAGATTAGGTTAGGTAAGGTAGAAACTTCTAAATTACTACAATTAATTTTGCATGTGGGCTTATAGGATTCTTGGGCTTTTAGGCTTCATTTGTGCTTTATTTCTTTATTTTTTAATTACTCAAGGCCTGTACATATTAAACAATAAAACATTAGTAGTAGTGCTTAATAAAAGAATAAATAAGGAAATATGAGATGATAATTATGCATTTTTTACTACCTATCACACCCCCACACTTATCTTTTTGCTCGTCCTCGAGTAAAAATTAAAAAAAAAAAAAGAAAAAGAAAAGAAAAACTAATCTATCGTAACTCACTTTCGTAGGCATCACGGTTGCACTTAGCACGTGCAACAAGCCATTAATCCTCTAGGTTATCCCTAGAGGACGAGTGTTGTCTCGTGAGGGTTTTCAGCGGATTACACTCACAAAATCCATAAAAGGAAAATGTTAGAGATTTTTTTATTTTGAAAATGGAAAGAAATATTTGAAATACATTTGAAGAAACTAAGTAATCTATAAGTTTTAGGATTATCATTTTTATTCATTCTTGAACTTAGTCTTTATACAATAATTTGTTATCAATTTTAGGTAAGGATTAAAATTGAATTTTTGTATAATCTCTTTCGTTACCCTAAGTCATATGCATCCTTGTGAATCTTTACTAGGGATTCTTTAACTTGGACTCTCATGCCTTTTTATTATCATTTTCTCTTTTTTTTAATTTGTATAACTCATCTAATTTTCTTTCGTATAAATATCAAGGCTTCTTGAGACCCTCATACCTAACTAATTAACTATTAGATGTGTTAGTACATATATAGATAATATTTCTTGATTTCTTAGGCTTTCTAATTCACCCATGTAGCGAACCCAAGGTCGGTGGCTCCCAAACCGATTGGTTTTAAGGCACCAGGTGAGAAACCACCCTACGGACTTAAGGACTCAAGTGAACTAGGCCACAAAATCAAGGTCTTAATTTATAACATCACCTTTAGACGTGAATACTTATGCTTCTTGAGGCACATGTATCCAGCTTAATTAGTGAACTCTATTATATATTTTTCTTTATTTTATTCTTTATAAGGTACAAGAGTCTTTGTCTTAGAATCCTAGACGTGAAAGTGTATTAGGAATGCACATTTCATTAAGGTAAAAATCAAGACTAATTAATTATTCAATTTTTCCTCCTATACCAAAAAAAATCTAACAATTTATTTAATTTTGACCAAGTTTTTAGAAATCCTAATCATGATTTTCCTAATTCTTAAGATTAACTTGGATTTCTTTCAAAAAATAAGTCAAAATATTGTCTCCTTTGTCAACTATATATATATTATTATTATTTTATATTAAGTTAATAACCTAAGGTTAGTGAGTTATGTTAAAGCTCCCTACAATTAGTCAATTATCTATGTTAAAAAATTTTATTATTATTATTATTATTATTATTATTATATATATATTTGTTAGAAGGTTAGTACCCTCCCCCACACTTATCTCATGTATTATCCCCAATGTATGCATGTATGTATAAATGCATGAAATGAACTGGCAGAGAGGAAGAGTTCCGATACATGGGGTCAAAAAGACCCATGGCTGCGTTTGCTTCCGGTACTGATTTCAAAAATGGTTTCAGACGTTGACCATTTACCTTGAATACATTTCCATTTTTAGGGTCGTATATTTCTATGGCTCCATGTGGAAGCACAGTCTTAACAATGAAAGGCTCTATCCATCTTGATTTTAACTTTCCGGGAAAGAGATGAAGTTTAGAGTTATAGAGTAATACTTTTTGTCCTTGGACAAAAGTTTTTCTCGTGATGAACTTATCATGAAAAACCTTAACCCTTTTTTTCATAATTTTTGCATTTTCATATGCCTTGTTTCTTAACTCCTCAAGTTCAGAAATTTGCAATTTTTGAAGTTCACCGGCCTTATCTAGATCAAAATTCAGCTGCTTAATTGCCCATAAGGCTCGGTGCTCTATCTTTACAGGAAGGTGGCAAGCCTTTCCAAAGACTAGTCTATAAGGAGACATTCCTAGAATCGTTTTAAAGGCGGTCCTATATGCCTATAAGGCATCTACTAATTTGGTGGACCAGTCCTTCCTGTTTTGATTCACAGTTTTCTTCAAGATAAGCTTAACTTGCCTATTTGAAACTTCTACCTGCCCACTGGTTTGAGGGTGGTAAGGTATAGATAACTTGTGTGTTATGGCATATTTTCGCATAAGAGCTTCAAAAGTTCTATTGCAAAAATGTGTACCATTATCACTAATTATGGCACGAGGGGTTCCAAAGCATGAAAAGATGTTTTCTTTCAAGAATTTGACAACAAATTTGTTGTCATTTGTCTTGCAAAGGATGGCTTCAACCCATTTGGATACGTAATCTACAGCCAACAGGATATATTGGTGCCCAAATAAATTAGGGAAGGGACCCATAAAATCAATACCCCAAACATCAAAGAGTTCTACTTCTAGAATTAAATTTAGGGGCATCATATTACGTTTAGAAATCTTTCCTATCATTTGGCATCTTGTGCAAGTTTTACAAAAGTCAAATGCATTTTTAAACAAAGTGGGCCAATAGAAGCCACTCTGTAGGACCTTTTCGACTGCGGGGACCAAAGTGTCCACCTCAAGCAAATTCATGACAAAAGGCTAGAACGCTTCTAGTTTCCTCATCGGGAACACATCTCCTAATAATTTGGTCACTACAATATTTGAAGAGGAAGGGGTCCTCCCATATGAAATACCGGACTTGAGACAAGAATCGGTATCTATCCTGTTTTGACCAACTAGATGGTGTTTGGTTTGTGACTGAGTAATTAACTATGTCGGCAAACCATGGTTCCGTAGAGATGGCTAAAAGTTGTTCGTCAGGAAAATTATCGTTGATGGGCAGTTCGTTGGAAGGTGCGTTTGGTACACGAGAGACATGGTCTGCGACGACGTTTTCGACGCCCTTTTTATCTCGAATTTCGAGATCGAATTCTTGAAGGAGGAGGATCCAACGAATGAGTCGGGCCTTCGCATCCTTTTTGAGCATTAGGTATCGAAGTGCAGAATGGTCGGTGAATATTGTGGTTTTGGTCCCAAGTAGGTATGGGCAGAATTTCTCTAAAGCGAACATTACTGCCAAGAATTCTTTCTCGGTTGTAGTATAGTTCACTTAAGCATCATTGAGTATCCTACTTGAATAATAGATCACAAGCTGCTTGTTATCTTTGTGTTGTCTAAGACAGCGTCTATCGCAAAATCGGAGGCATCACACATGATCTCAAAGGGTTTGGACCAGTCCGGAGGTGAGATGATAGGTGTTGAGATAAGTTCTAATTATAGGTTCTCCCATGCGCTACTACACTTATCGTCAAAGATGAAGGGCACGTCTTTGGCTAAAAGGTTTGTAAGGGGTCTAGCAATTTTGCTAAAATCCCTAATGAACCTACGGTAAAACCCGGCGTGTCGCTATGATTTCCACTTTAGCCTTATCCACTTTGATCCCTTTCCTAGATATCTCATGACCTAGGACAATCCCATGCTGCACCATAAAGTGGCACTTTTTCTAATTTAGGGTCAAGTTCTTTTCGGTGTAACTTTTTAGCACTAGCTCTAAGTGATGTAGACATTGGTCAACCGAGTTTCCATAGACGGAGAAGTCATCCATGAAGATCTCCAAGAAGCGCTCGACCATGTCGGCGAAAAGGCTTAACATGCAACGTTGGAAGGTGGCTGGGGCATTGCATAGGCCGAAAGGCATTCGGCGATAGGCGAACGTCCCAAATGGACACGTGAACGTTGTCTTTTCTTGGTCCTCCGGGGCTATTGGGAGTTGGTTATACCCTGAGTAACCGTCCAAGAAACAGTTATCTTATGGCTCGCTAATCGTTCCAGCATTTGGTCAATAAATGGGAGGGGAAATGGTCTTTTCTAGTAGCGGCGTTCAACTTGCGATAGTCTATGCATACTCGAACCTTGATAGGTAGTCGTGTTTGCACTAACTCTTGCTTGTCGTATTCCACCACAGTGAAACTGGACTTTTTAGGGACCACGTGCACTGGACTGACCCATTGGCTATCGAGAATGGGGTAAATGATCCCATTATCCAATAGTTTCACTATTTCGGCTTGTACAGCCTCTTGCATGAGCGGGTTTAGCCTACGTTGTGGGTCTCTCTTTGGTTTAACCCCTTCATTTAGATGGATTCTATGCTGGACTATTTTAGGGCTTAGTCCCTTGATATCGGCCATAGTCCAACCAATGGCTTCCCTATGTTTCCTAAGAGTTGCCAATAGGTCTTCCTCTTGCCTATTAGTCAAATTGGAGGCAACTATGACTGGTAACGTCTCTTGTTCACCAAGGTAGGCGTACTTAAGATGTTTAGATAAGGTTTTTAACTCTAAGAAAGGAGGTGGCTCGATGGGTGTAGGTGTTAAGCTTAAATTCTCCATCTCTATAGAACATGGAATGGCTTCCCACTCAATCTCATCAAGGTTTAGATCATTAGATTCTAAATCTTTCTCATCCTTTGATTCTAGTGTGATCTCCTCTTTATGCTCACTAGTCATATTTTCAATGAAGTTGACCTCAAAGGGTTGGTCGTTTATGTCGTAGGTGTTTACCTAAGTTGAAAACATTGACTTCCTTGGTCATATCTCCAAAAGTAAATATCATGGATCCGTTTCTACAATTTATGATTGCGTTAGCGGTTGCTAGGAACAGACATCCTAAGATGATGGGAGTTTGGGACCTAGGATTAGACACAGGTTGTGTCTCTAAAATAATGAAATCGACTGGGTAAATGAATTCTCCTACCCATATAAGGACATCATTGATCTCTCCCTTTGGAACTTTAATTGATCGATCAGCTAATTGGATCGTAACTTGAGTTGGGTTGAGTTCACCTAAGCCAAGTTGCTGATATACGGAGAAGGGAAGCAAATTAATGCTTGCTCCTAAATCGAGGAGTGCTTGACTAATTTCAGCTCGACCTATTGTGCAAGAAATGGTGGGGCACCCAGGGTCCTTGTACTTGACTGGGATCTGGTTGGACAATAGCTCACTAATGTTAGTGGCTAGAAAAACCTTCTTAGGAACATTTGTCTTTCTTTTCTTGGTGCACATGTCCTTAAGGAATTTGGCATAATTAGGGATCTGTTAGATTGCATCAAGAAGTGGTATATTAAGCCTAACTTGATTAAACACCTCGAGTAGTTTCTCCATATGTGCATTATTATTACTCCTAAGCCTATTTGGAAATGGGGCTATAGGTTGGTGCACTTGTTTTGCTGACGTATCAACTTCAGTTTCTTTGGAGTTTTGTGGAGATGGGTGGAACTAGATGGAATGGACAATTGAGCTGGGTTCTGTGGCATGGATACTTGATTATCAACTTGTTTTCCTGATCTCAATGTATGAACCAAGTTACACTGGTTTGGGCCTTGAGTCTCATTGGCTTGCCTAGGATTCTTAGGGTTTGGCAATGGTTGACTTGATAGAGTTCCCTTTTGTCTTTCTTGTTGATTTAGTTGCATCTTTATCCTAGTCAAGACTTGAGCTAGTGTGTCTTGGCTCTTAACTAGAGTGTCCACCTTTCTTTCCCTACTAGAGAGTCTTGTTTTCATCTGTGAATTTTGGAAAGAAGGTGGAGGATTTTGGTTTGGATAATTTTGTTGATAAGGAGATTGTTGAAAATTGATGGAGAATTTGGGCCTTGTGTGATCATTGTTGTTTGGGCCCCATGAGAAATTTGGGTGATTTCTCCAACCGGGATTATAGGTGGATGAATATGGATTGTTGGCGGGCCTTGTGAAGGCCGCACTCATATGCTCGGGCAAAGTTTGATGAGCTATAAAGACGGGACATTCCTCGAACACATGGTTCATGTCTTGACAATAAGTATAGCCCGCCGAAGGTGTTGGGTTGACTTGATTCACTGAGACTGGTTCTTTAGTTTCAAGAACTTCTAGTCTTCGCATCACAACAGCTAGTTTAGCTTCGGTAGCTATGTTAGCCTCAATGGAATGGACACCTCCTTTAGAAGAGCTAGGGTCATTAGTCCTAAATTTTTCAGTGTTGGCTCCCATTGAATGGTATTATCAGCCAATTCTTCATATAATAACCATCCTTTGACTTCGTTTTTTTTCAAAAATCCTCCTTGGCACATGGATTCTAATTGGTTTTTGTTTGATATTCTAATCCATCATAAAGAACTTGGCAAAGTCGCCATTTCTCTATACCATGGTGAGGGCATTGGGCAAGAATGTCCTTAAAACGTTCGAAGTACTTCCAAAAGGTTCATTGGTTATTTGCTTAAACTGCAAGATGCTTTTCCTAATTAGTGCAGTCTTGTGAACGGGATAAAACTTCTTTAAGAAAGCTTTGATGAAATTATCCCAAGAGGATATGGAACCGGCCTCTAGACTATAGAGCCATTTTTTTGTTAAGTCTTTCAAAGAGAATGAGACAAACCGTAATTTAATGGCATCTACTCCTAGGCTGGGTATTTTCATTATTAGACATACTTCTTCAAATTCCCTTATGAAGAAGTATGCATCCTCGGATTCAAATTCATGAAATTTGGGAAGAGTGTTGATGTATTGTGGTTTGAGCTCAAATTGGTCAACACTTTCATCGGGTAATTGAATGCAAGATGAAAGAGAGGTCCTAATAGGATAGAACCTATCTTGCAGTGATGGTGGTTGTGCCATATGTGAATCAGGTTTTCGTTCGGATGGTGAACTAGTCCTAGTTAGTCAAGATGTGAATGGGTCTCTCGACCAAGCTGACATGCACAGTTAACAAATAAGTTTACCCAATCAATCAAGAAAAGAAAAAAAAAAAAATCCTATTCTAGGGTAAGCCTGGACCTAGATGACTCCTAACTTTAGACTATCTTTAGGAGGTATATCACCGACCTTAACCACAAGTTAATCGGCCAGGTAGGTGGCAAAACCGGTGGGAGGTTATCCGTCAAAGACGTTCCTTAATTAAGTAACCACCAATCTTCGGGCTTCGGCCCTTAATCCCCTTCCTAGGCACCAATTTGGCGAGAGTTTATTTCGAACAACTTCCTCCTTCAGCCAATCTCCTGATGAGTCTGAGTTAACCTAAGGCCAACGTCTAGTCAATTTTTATTTTAGGGTTAGGGTTGTGAGTGCGACGGAGATAATTTGTGGGCTAAGGAAGGGTGATGAAATCCCCACCTTATCTTGTTTATGGGATTTGCCCTTAAATTGATTTTGTGCACTTATAAAGCAATAGACAAGTATTCACTCAAAAGCAGTAAATCAGCTAAGGGTGCTTCCTAGTCTATATGCAATGCGAACGTACCTTGTCGCCAGCACTCTTCAATAGAAATTAAAAAATTAAATAGACACGTGCCTATGATGCAAGAGTCTAATTTTTTTTATTTTATCAACTAATAGGTTACTGTTAATTAGTTAGCAGTATGCAGGGTGATTACAGAGAGAAATTATCAAAGCAGTAAACAAAAATTACAATTTGCAGCAACCTGCAAAAATTTCAGTTAGTAGTTCACTATTATAGCCGCAGAAATACGGCTATTGCCGCGTTTGTGCGGCTAAATAGTAGGCTCTGCTGCTCTGCCTTCTAGGGCAGAGGCACAGAGTTGCTATGTCCTTTTCTGCTATTATAGTTCCTGTTCTCTGATCCTGCAAACAGAAAGAAAAAGAATAATTAGTTTTTGAGAATATTGTGTCGTTCCTTCCCGGCAACGGCGCCAAAAATTTGATTGAAATGAGAAATTGTATTGTAATTAGTTTAAAAAAATCTTAGTCTCGTTTCAAGGTAACCGCGTAGAAAAGTCTAGACGGGTCGATCCACAGGGAAGGATGCGATGGAAGCGTTTTGGAACGATCTTCTCTATACATCACTTGGAAAAGAAAAAGAGAGAGATTGATTAGATTTGATCAAGTTTTAAGAAATATAGTTTACTATTCATCTACCACAACCCATAGTATTAGTCTCAAAGAATGAATGTCATATTGAAAGAATAAACATCCATCCTAGGTTATTAATTGCTATTCAAGCAAAATGAATAATGTTGGAACCCTAACCAGTGTGCACTAATAAAGATTAAACAGTCGTTCATCCTAATTTTAAAGCATAGCATAAGAGAAGTTTTTACTTAAAGTTATACTATCAAAGTTTTTAAGTATGAACTTATGAAGAATCATTTAAAAAGTGTAAACTGAATTAAGAAAATCTAATCATCAATTCATCTTCAAGAAGACCATTTTAATCCTAAGGTTTCTAATATCAATCAATTCACCTTTTAAACTAAACTGGGGTTGATCGAGAGATTAGCAAACTATAAATTGAATTTAGTTATTCGTTTTTTATTTTATTTTCAATTTTTATGTTCAATAGAAAGATTGCATGAAAATGAAAAGAAGAAAAAATAAATTAATCTAAGCAAAATAAAACTGAATTAAATAGCAAAGAAGAATGAGTAACCTTTTATTGGATGTCGCTAACCAATTACAAAGCTCCTCTCCTTCTTCAAAATATTCTTCTTCCAATAATAAAAACAAAAATACAAGAAATTTCGGAAAGAGGAAAAATCTAAAGAAAAACCCTAAGCCTTAGTCTCTGGATCCCCCTCTCTGTTGCTCTGCAGGGGTATTTATAGAAGATATAGGAGGTAGAGTCCCAGTATAATTCTTCCACGAAAACCCGTAACTAGTCTTATCCAAAGGGTCGCGGAAACTCGGCTATGGCCGCGTTTTCGCGGCAATAGCGTGGCTAATGGCCACGCGCTTTCTTGCGTAGCATCCTCTGGTCCGTTCATCTGGGCGCCTTCTTTTGGATTCTGCATTTGAATCTTCCATCTTGAGAACTCGGGATAACTTGGGAAGCAAGTTATCATAAATCCAAATTTATAAAAGGATTTGTTCTTTATCTTTAAGTTCTCTCCCCTTTTATCTTTATCCTTGTATTGCAGGCAATTAGGTTTAAGTAGAAGTCCATCTTATCCTTTTCCTCCTCCTTTTAGCAATTAGGAGTTCTATTTTATCCTTCCTCTTCCTCCCTTAGATTTTAAAATCCAAGTTTAGATTAGGTTAGATAAGGTAGAAACTTCTAAATTACTACAATTAATTTTGCATGTGGGCTGTAGGATTCTTGGGCTTTTGGGCTTCATTTATGCTTTATTTCTTTATTTTTTAATTACTCAAGGCCTGCACACATTAAACAATAAAACATTAGTAGCAGTGCTTAATAAAAGAATAAATAGGAAATATGATGGTAAATATGATGATAGTTATGCATTTTTACTACCTATCAAGAATCCCTGTTGAAGGCATCACCTTAACTGGAGACCCCGGTTGAATATCTGTCATATCATCAGTTTTTTCCCGACTCAGAAAAGAACTCGATGGATAGGCATTGAAGCTGGCATGGAGTTACCTCCAGTTGCTTGCCTTTCGGTGACTTCCTCTGGCAATGCCTCAGCCGTAACCACTGTAGGACCTTTGGTCTGACAAATTCTCGAATGTAGAGGAACGTCATAGCCTTCATCTTCTTCGAAGCCTGCATGGATAGGTTCAGGATTTACTACCAATGTGAAAGTTTCCTCGGAAGGAACTTCAACGCAGGCACTCGTCGTGCCTTCTTCTTGCTTGAGCCAGCCTTAGTAGACTGAGATCTAGTACGCTTCACAACTGCTCCTTGGGAGCGTCTTTGATGAGATTCCTTAGTAGGCTTCTCTTTATGTCCAACAGCTCCTGTTTGATCAACCTCGAGGTCAGCCTGAAGAAATTCGTCCATTCCTTTTAGATGGGTATTTTTGGAGCCCTTCTTGGCTTAGAACATAGCCTTGATCTGCTTGATGCAAGTGCTATTTATATTATAGCCAGGGACTGAGTCCGCTATTACATACCATGCATAGAACCTGAGGCTGGCGTAGGAGTTCGATATCTTTTGTGGTAAGTTGAATCTCGCCTTTGTTCCTTCAGCCACATTGAAATACCACGCTCTTGCCCCTTCATACAGGTTGCCGATGAAACGAAGGTCTACGTTCGGGTTACCTACTAGATATTTGGGGCAAATATTGATCAACCACCAAAATACCGTGGATGAGAGGGTGGTGAATACATCAGCACTGAGTTGGTCAAAGAATTGTTCCTCGTACAAAGGTTTTGGGAAATCAGGAAAGCACTTCACCAACTGGTAGTTCATGCTGCTCTGAAGAATTTGTCAGATCATTAGCATGTACCAACTATTTTAACTCGAGCACTCTAATCACTGGATAAATGGCATGGAATCCTCAGATAACTGCACTGTTGATATCAGAGACAGGCAATGTATGATGTACCATGCCCTAAGGTATGTGTAAGATAACTCTATAAGAGAATTGGGGGTCTTCATCTTGGGCTCACCATCCAGACTGACAACCATGTTGACCTCCTTGTCTTCCTCAACTACTACAATGCAAAACTTCGGCATAAAACTCAAAGCCCGCTCTGAAAACAACTTACCATAGCGGGGAGCAAGCCGAGAGACTGGCCATAAGCGAGAAGAACGATCGTGTAAACAACATCAACAATAATTACCTCATGAGGTAGGGTGGGCACAACACACCACTTAAACCACAACATCAGGAACCCCGCCAATAAGGCCCTGTCCAGGATGGGAATTTTGGCCTGATGGTGGAAACTATCAAAAACGGTATCAGGCTTTAAGGTGTGCTCATTCGACTCCATTGTATACAAGGTTACTGATACAGAAATCCTCTCTATGATCTCAGCATTGGTGCTAGCCGCCAATCAAGATACTAAGCCCGATTTCTTTTCCAAACCACAGAAGAGGTAGTTAGCCCACGACACCTGCTTAACTCCTCCAGACCTCCGCACGGTCACTTAAGCGCAAATGTGAAAATGACATAAGACCTCCCAGTAGGTCTCATACATTTGAGAAGCATCCCTCTTCAATAAATGCAGTTCTTTAGTGTTGGAGATGTACTCCTCATACGATAAATCCCCCATGGACAACCCTGAGACTTCGAACATCTCATGCAGAGCGAATCCCATTTCTCCCACCATAGTGAAAAATGTGCAAGTGTCTAGATTATACTTCTCAAGGATTGCAAAGAAGTTATAATAACTCAGGTGATTCCGTAGCACACAGCCCTGACAACGTGATATAATTCACACTGGAGCAGTGGTTCCTCCAATTCCTTAAGGACAAGGTAGACCGTCTTCGCTTACCAAGAGGTTGTTGTTGAATACACCCATCCTAGCGCCCAAAAGTCATATTGAGGGAATTCACCCTTCACTTCCATGAACTGTCTGATGAAGGTCGCTGCTTGCTTAAAGGTTTTGCTAGTTGGGAACTCCTGCTTCATCAAGCCTTGGAATAGTTCAAGGATTTTCCTACTATGTCTGATAGAAAAAGCAGGACGATTGGAGATCCTCCCGATCGCAACACCTGATTGTGCCCTAACCAAGTCCCAATCTATGTACCAGCGAAGAGATATAGACTGCAAATATGATAACAAAAATATCCATTCCATGTTAGGGAGGAAGAAACGACGCTCTCCAATTTGACGAAGTAACTTGTAGTTCCTGTCAAATGAAACCTCTTCATTTTCATCAATATTATCTCCAAAAAGGAATACTAATTTCATGAGTAAACAATGATTTGTAGACTTAAACCTCCCGTCCGAGCTGAGCTCCTGTAGAGTAGAAGCAGTACCTTTGATTAAATGGGCTTGGCGCTCCTCATTCGTTCTAGTGAATGCGAGGACTGTCTTCTGCAGACTGAAGAGGAAGTTAGGGTCAACACCGCCAATGTGACCGAAATGGTTTCTCTTGGTCAAGGGATTCAACGAGTATCCCACTGCAAAAAAAAAGAATACAAAGTTAGTACTTTGAAGATAATGAAGATACACTAAGTGTTGAAGTTCAAACGTGGGCCTAACACATGAGATCTGCGTTCCATGACTAAAACACGAGGCTCACATGAAGCCTGCATTTAGACTCCACACTTAGAAAATCTTCTAAGTTTTGAGACTCAAAACGCGAGTCTCACAAATGAAACCAGCGTTCAGAAATCTAAAGATGCGGAGTTCCCTGGACTCACGTTCAATTCACAGACACGAAGGTCGTGTTGAAAAAGTAGAAAGTGCCAGGATCACCAGACCCGCATTCTACTCATCAACAGGAGAACCGCGTTCACAAATCAAACATGGACCACCAAGATCCTTGTTGACTGTTCCACTTCAATAGAAATTTCAAAAACTTCAAAAAGAAGTTAAGAGACAAAGCTTTTTGTATTCTTAATGGTGAAGCCATTCTACTTACTAAAAATGGGGGCTTCCTGAGAAGGAGAAACACCCATGGCGGTTGGCGCAGCGGTTGAGCTTGAAGAAACAACAGAATGCTTGCCTTTAGGGCCATTTGCATGGTGAAAATCTGTGAGAAGATTTAAAATTGCTTGAAGCTTTATGGGTTCTGAGAAAGCTCCAAAACTTTTAATTTTCAGATGCAAAATGATTGGAAGAGATGAACAGTCAAGTGAAATTGATTGTTGAAAGACCCGGGTCTTCTATAGGCTCTTTAATGGCTGAGATACGCAATGCGTATCTTAGGCTCAATCTTAGTCAGACACACATCCAACGCGGTACTCACGTCCATGTCTGAAAGCATCCAATGCGATCTTCGCGTTTTAAACTGAGGGTCATGTCTCAAAGTTGCGTCTCAACATCAACTGGGAGTCGCGTCTCAACATCAATTGAGGGTCGCGTCTTTATTGAAATTTGCACCCGAAGAAGACTAACATGACAGTCGCGTCTTCATCAAATGAGGGCCACGTTCTCTCCCCAATACAAAGAGTATGTCCCTGCTTACACAATCAGTTCAACAACATACTGGTAAAAATAATCTACAACTCCGCCGGTTAAATAGTACACGGACAAACAAACCAGAACTCATAGAAGTGTTAGACTGAGTTTCTAATACACTCGTGATGAACTTTTCTGAAGGCTTCAAGTAGTTCAATAGTACACTCACGAAAATCATAATTTAGACAAGATCAAGCTCGGGGCATCTCAAAGGATTGCCAGTCCAATCATAGGGAGCTCGAAATCAACCTAAGTCCAAAGTATTTCAAAATCCATCCTAGTAAATCGTGGAGTACCAAAAACTTTGGAGAGGATTTTATAGGCTATCTAAAAATCATTAAGAGACAAGTCCTCAAGACGTGGGCCTCACTCCAATGCGAAGGTCACATTTTAACTAAAACGCGAACCTTGCCTCCATGGGCAACGCAGACTTTATACACATGACTGAGCAACTCCACGTCTCGCACCTCACGTGGGTCTGAGTAACTCTGCGTCTCACACAGGTCTGAGCAACTTAGCGTCTCATGTCTCACGTGAGTCTGAGTAACTCTGTGTCGCGCATCTCACGCGAGTTTAAGCAACTCTACATTCTGACTGAGATACAGACTTTGAGTGTGGCCTCTACGCAACAATGTGAGCTCCGCGTCCAGCGCGAGACCCACGTTTCTATTATAACTGACCCCCATTAGTAGGTCATTTAACTCCCCATATAATATGAGAGTTAGTCCCCATTATGGAGGGATTCTAGGGGACAATTATACCCCTAAGACTCCCCTATAAATAGCCTTAAGAGCTATAGGAAATGGGGAAATTTTTCTAAAGAGAGAAGAGGCTTTTTTTGCGATTGAGAACTGAGAATTCTCAAGCTAAAAGCTTTTTTCTTTTCAACCATAGAGATTCAAATAGAGAGAAATGGAGAATCAGTGGACTCTAAACACTTAGAGTGTTAAAAATAGAGCTCCTTTCTGATTACTTTTTAAGAGCATCACGAGAGAGAAGCTTGTCATTCAGGCAGTCAATGGAGAACAAGAATCATTCTCTATCGCCATATCAAGAACCCAACCCTAAACAAAAAGAAGATCTAGATATTCTCTCCTCTTTTGTAATCAAAATTATTCCATTGTAATCTTTTATCCACTCAAAGAAATTTTACTTCACATCATTTTTCCGACCAAACACGGAGGAAATGGTGTTCTTTGTGCTCTAACAAGTCTTATGTTCTATTTCAGGGTTTAGAAAATCATTTGGAGAATTTGTGTACTGCAAAAGAAGATTTGCTGCTTTGTTCTTTTATCAAGAAAGAAGAGAACAATAGCCAACAAGAAAGCCGCATTTTCTCTGCTTTAGTTGCATTTTCACGGTTATCTCTGGGATTACTAAAAAATTCCTTTTTGTAGGTCATATTGCACAACAAATAAAGCTTTCTGCAAGTGTTAGATTTTCTATTTGATTAATTCTGAACACTGTTTTTAATCTCAATAGTAATCGATTGTTGAAATTACTTAAAAACATTTATATTTGCCATCTAGGCATTTGTCTATTTACGTTTCATTTAATTTATTGTTGAAGAACGTTAGAGAAAAGGTGCGTTTGCATAGCATCTAACTTAGAAAACATTCTTGGGTGATTTACTTGCTTTTTGAGTGTTACTTTTGCTATATTCTTGCACACTTGCACAAAAATATTTTAAAGGTAAAACCAAATACAAAATACGGTGAGGGAGTCATTACCTATCCTTGGCCCACAAACCATCTCCACACACTCACCACCTAAGCCTAATTTAAAATCTAATAGACGTTGGCCCTAGGGACATTTCAGACTCACTAGGAGATTGACCTAAGGGAGAAGTTGTTAGAATTTGACTCTAGTCAAATCAGTGTCAAGGTTAGGGATTAAGAGGTGAAACCTCGAAGAATAATGGTTTGGTACAATTAAGCCCATAGCTTTTGCGCAGATATCTCCCATTGATGTTTCCACTAACCTGGCGGATTAACTTATGATTAGATTGTTGTAATATACCTCCCGTGGACAGTCTAACAGTTATGGGTCATCTAGGTCTAAGTTTACCTTAGAATAGGCATGGTCAATTTTTTTCTTTTTATTTTTGCTTGATTAGTGATCTTGTTTGTGGTATATTGTGCATGCAAGTGTGGTCGAGAGACACAATTACATCTAGGTTAGCTAGAAGTAGTTCAACACCCAAACCAGAACCAAAACCAGATCATGTTATGACTTAACCAACATTTTTGCAGGATAGGTTCTATCCCATGAGTACCTCCCTTCCATCTTGCATTCGGCTCTCGAAAGCAAATGACAATAATTTCAAACTAAAGCCTCAATTCATCAACACTCTCCTAAAATTCTATGGTTTAGAGTCTGAGAATGTATACTTCTTCATAAGTTAATTTGAAGAAGCATGCTTTATGATGAGAATACACCAGTTGGGAGAGATACAGTTAGGTTATGTTTCGTCTCTTTTGCTCTTAAGGACCTAGCCAAGAAATGACTATACAGTTTAGTAGTTGATTCTATCACATTGTTAAATAATTTCATCAAGGTCTTCTTGAAGAAATTCTACCCTATCCACAAAATCGCTCTCATTAGGAAGAACATCATGCAATTCAAGTAAGAACTATTTTTCATTGATTTGCAAAAGGGAAAACTTACAAAAAAGTATCGAGGAGCTAAATTACAAGTAATTCTTTGCAGTAAGAAGATTACAGGTAGATCTCCTCTGAGATTTCTAGGGAAGTGTGCCGGTAGGAATCTGATCAGCGTTCGATCACTTTATCCCTTTGACGATGAGAGTGATCGGACAATCGGACTGCCGCCTGATGGGATTCTCTTCTCGCCTGGTTCGGGGAATCGGAGAACAGAAGGTCGGTAGAGCCCTCTTATTACTTCTCAAGCTGCCTCTGCTTGGAAATTCCTTCTCGCCTGGTTCCGAAAATTCCTTGAGAGGGAGGAAGATCTCAGGGTATTAGCACCCTGATTAGAGAAGTAATTCTCTGAATTCTTGAAAGTAAGAGAGTAGATCTCTGTCCTTAGCCGTCTCTCCTCTTTCTAGCTCTCTCCCCTCTTCCTCTCGCCCTGCTGGGCTATTTATAAGGAGGAGTAGGGGTATAATCGCCCTGAAAATCTAGAAACAGATTGGGTCAATCTGTTTTACATCCGGTAAGTAGCCTCGCCACGAGACTATAATCAGCTTCTGCGAAGCTAGAAATAGCTGATCTCTTGATCCGCTCTGCTAAATGAGGGATACTCCCTTGATTCTTTCCAAATAACTGAAAGATCTCCTAATCTTCTTACTTGATTGGGAGAGTCAAAAGATCATGGCAAACGACTGCCAAATTTGATCTCAATTAGATTTGATCTCATCTAGAGATTGATTGGCCAAGTGTGACCATAAAAGACCCGCAGCAGAGTCGTTGCGTTGAGCTCATGGCGGAACTGGGAGAAGCATCTGGCGAAGTTAAAAGAAAGCTCTTCAGCAGAGCTAGATAACTTTGTGGCGAAGCTACCAATTACCCTTTTGCATAGCTGCATGGGGTTTCGAGTGAAGCTAACTCTCTGCGGAGTTAACTGAGCATTTTTGTGCGAAGTTGTAAGTTAGCTCACAGCGAGGCTGTGAAGGAGCTTCCTGCGATGCTAAGCAACTTTGGCTTCTTATGTGAGACTTATCTCGTGGGCTCGTGCGAGACTAAGTGTTGAGGTAACTTAGTGTCTCTGGACCTGCTTGGGCCTTCTCACGAGCTTTTCTTAGCTTAGTGTCTCTGGACCTGCTTGGGCCTTCTCACGAGCTTTTCTTAGCTTACTGTCTGCTTCACTGGATCAGTAGAGTCTAAGTTGTTAATACGTCCCTTTGAGATGGGTAAAGAACTGGTCGTCGGCTTGTCTGCCACTTATCTTTTGTAGATGTCAACAAGTTAGACATTGTTCAGACCAGTTGGAATCTTGTCATTTTTAGAGTGTCAACAAGACCCCCTTCAAAGTTTTCGTAAGTCTGCAATGGAATAGTTCAGGCTCTGAAATACTTTGAACTGCTTTGATTGATGATATGTGAAATGCGAATGCCGTCATAGTGGTTTAGTTCAGCTCCGCTTTCAATCATGCTTCCGGATTGGAATAAGTTCGCCAAGGAATCGTGTAGATTTATGATTCTGGGTAGCTTCACGTCTGGGTAGCTTCGCGTTAATTCGGTGTTTGGAACGGCGTTCCTTTCCCGAGGCTAACTGCTTTTTGGTGAGTTACGAGAGGGATTGCTCCCGAGGCTAACTGCTTTTTGGTGAGTTACGAGAGGGATTGCTCCCTTTTTCTGAGGTTAGAATAAACTTTCTTGCTTTTAACGAGGGAGATTGTTCCCTTTCTCAAGGCTAAGCATTTAAGTGTTTTAACTTCACCCGCGCTTCAAGGCTTGAAGCGGCAGCAGCGTGGTCAGGCCATGAGGCCTATAAATAGGACACTTGAAGTCCTCTTCAGAGAAACAGTCTGTTCATGACATCCCCTCATTGCCCAGGGAAGGAGACTCAGATCTCTGAAATAGTGGGGGCGCCCATCCTGGTCACTAACTGGCCAGGAGATGGTGAGTCTCGGTCATCTAAAGACTTTACCAATGGACTAGTGACTTTAGGGAGTTTATCTCCCTTAATCTTTCTTAAGGGATTAATTTCTCATGTTCTTCATTCTGTATTTGACTGACTTTCAGAGAAGGGTTTCAACCCTATTTTCCAGCTTCTCAGCGAAGCTATCATTCTTGCTTGATCAGGAAAAGACTTTTTCATGCAGAGTTCCTGTCTTGATCTATTGAATCTGTCTGTTAAATCCGCCACATAGGCAAGAATTGGGACTTAGTCTATTCAAGATTGAGCCAGTCTTGCCATATAGGTGGGGCTAAGACTGCGTCCCTCTAGACCAGTCTGGCTTAGCCATATAGGCGAGGTTAGGACTTGGTCCTTTTTGAGGCTTCTTCAGCCTAACTGCCTTAGGCGGAGCTAAGACTTGGCTTATGCTGAGCTAGTCCATCATCACTGTGCAAGCGAGGCTATTCTCTGCTTAACTGAAGCGCCACTGGATCGGATATGAATTGCTTCGCTCAAAGAATTTGACTTAGCATTTCATCTTTGCAGTTTTCTCTTTGATTTAATGCTAACCTATTTTCAGTTTGCATTGCAGTGAACTGTGCCCGCCAGTCTTTTGTCTTGATGAAAGAGACCAGAAACTTACCACTTGATCTTCAAGTTGAAACTTTAATCCTAAGCAGGAGGAACATACAGGATTAGCTGATGCGTATTCCAAGAAGAGGTTGGCAGTCGCTTATCCGAGATGATCCAATTCGGGAAGGGGTTGGTAGTCGCTTATCCGAGATGATCCACTTCGAGAAAGCGGGCGTCACTGTAAGGTCTCGGATCCTTCCTTTACCAATTTAATCAAAGAGGATCCAGCTTTCTGGTGACAACCAGTCCTTTGCTAATTTTCATCAAAGAAGATCCAGCTTCTTGATGACAAAATCAGCCATTAAGCGAAGGATTACGGCCTTATGCAGGAGGAAGGCCTTTCGTGTCCAGTTAGTTTGGCTTATCACCTTAGAAGTGATAGGACAACTTGTATACCTTTGGAGCAATGATTCGGTTGTACGAAAGACCATCTTGATGTAGTGTCAATGCACTTCTCTTTTGAATCAATAAAAATGTTTATTTTCTGCTTATCTGCTTTGTTTCCCTCCTTTTTGATTCGAGAACACCTGGAGTGGACTAGCCTTAGGTAAGTCTTTTCCTTAGGAGAAAATAGAAGCTCTCAGTAGAGCTAAACTTCTAGCGAAGTTGGGGACAGACTCCCAACTAAGTTAGGAACAAGTCTCTGGCGAAGTTAACACGGAATTTCCACGAAGCTAGAGATGTGCTTTTAGCGGAGCTAAGGCACATTTTTCAGTGAAGTTAATCAAGCGTCGCGCGAAGTCAATGCTGAACTCATGGCGGAGTTAGCCCTTAACGGGGCTGAAGTAACGCTTCTCGGGAAGGCACTTTAGGCGTCGTTTCAAATTAATTTGAAACGACCGCCTGCGCTCCTTTCGAGGAGCAATGTTTAGGCAATCTTAAGCCTATAAAAGCCCGATTGGGCTGAAAGAGAAAGAATTACTTCTCTTTGATTTTCAGAGAAACAAATCTCTTTTCCTCCTTTGTTTGATATTTTAAGAACTTTTCAGTTCTTCCATGTCCCCCAAAAGATGAGCAGGCAAAGAGGCAGCGACTTCTATGACGGAGGGGCCTCCTCCTCCTCCGGTCATTGAACGCCCTATTGCGGGTAGGGATTTTTCCCTTTTACTTAGAGATTTTCATCTCTTTTTGAAGCCAATTTCTGGCTATCTCATGATGAATCTAGAATGATTCATTGTGATCCAGTGATCTCAGGGAGTTCAACTTCCTTAATTTTCTTTGTTGACTTCTTAGGGGATTTAATTCCCCTTAATTTCTCAACTGGAAATTTAGAAACCGAATGGTTTCTTCTCCAAGCTTCTATGTGAAGCTAACCCTTAGACGGTTCACATTCTGTTAAATAGCAGGATGCGAAACTAGCCTTAGAAGCGTAGCTGAAAAAGGACTTTAAAGCCCTTAAACTGATTTTAGGCAACAGTACCCTTCTAGCGAAGTTAGCCCTTGAGGGCTTCTTTGCATTCTGTTCGGTGATAGGCTGCCAGACGAAGCTTTCAGAACGAAGCTAACACTTGGATATTTTTTGCATTTTGCCCTCGTGCAGAGTGTGAAGCTAAGCGGCGGCTGCGAAGCTGAGCTTTGGGGCGAAGCTAATGCTAGGCTAGCTTCGCTCGGAAAGTAGAGCTATGCCTCAGCAAAAATTATGTTCTTGCTTTAGCTTTCTTTAGCAAATGAACTAATATGATTTCTTCTTGCTTTTGCAGTGCACTATACTCCAGGTCCTCTGAACAGTCTCTTTGGAACAGCCAGGGGGCTGGACGGCAATGTTAGCCTGCAGTTCCAAGGGCAAGCTTCATTATTCAGTGAGCGAAGTGCTCCCGGTCGGGATGCACTTATCTATACCGGAGATCAGCGTACCATGAGGACATCTTAACCACTGCTCCCCTTGAAGATTCTGACCGAAAAAATCTATCGGAAGCTCGGCTTCATGTTCGGGGATGCAGCGCCAAATACTGATCATCAGCTGCTAGCCGGAGAGGGGCAGTTGATGTGCCACCTTATATTTGCTCGAGTATACGTGGGAGCCATAAGGGAGCTTCATGCAGCTCGAAGAGCTGGGGGAATTATTTGTTCCCGAACCTAAAAGATGCTTCTGAGGCAGCTCTTCTGCGGGGTTGCAGATGAGGACATTTTCTGAAGGATGCAAGAACACTCCCAAGGGGATATGATTTTGGAAGAGGATGATGGATCTTACGAGAAAGGTGATATTCTCCGGAGTTTCCATCATCAGACCCATCGACCGCTGTCTCAGAAGGCACTTTTGGCTGGGTTTTTATCAGTTTGGCTGAAGAGATGCGTGGTGCCATCTCCCTCTAGTGACGTCATCCTTCTGACTGTCTTATTGCCGGCCGTTCGTCTAGTCCACGGTCGTTCCCTTGGACTTCTCCCGGCAATGGCGTGCTGTATTCAGTGGGGCCTTCGTGCATTAACAGAGGCTTTCTGTAGGCCACTAGTAAGAGGGGCAAAGGCACTATCCTGCCTTACGACGGACCAAACCTCAGGATCAGTTTGCCATACACTTATTTGATGGCATGGTTCGCCGTTCACTTCCCTTCCATTATCTAAGCCGGTGAGGAGCATACAGAAGGCGTCCAGATGGCGCTTCTCCGTCGATTCAAGGGGTGTTCATGGTTAATGACTTATGTGGTCGCGGTTCGCAAGCTGCTGAGCCGGTATGACATTTACAGCCTTTTTCGCTACTTTTCTTAAATCCGCGGTGCAGGCTATGGCGAAGAATTTAAGGATGTAGGAGATGGGTAGACGTCGCTGAGCCGGGGAGTTTTTGAGTGGCTGGTTAGCATTCGACCATCCCATCTGGTGTATAGTAGTGGGGATACCTGCTACTTGGAACCCTACGTCCCGAGTCGGTTTGCTCGTCAGTTCGGGTATGACCAACTGTACGTAGGTAATCTGAACACCAATCTGGCCTTTATGGGGAGCCTCATTGATGGTGTTCGTGCCTGGCGGTTCTACATTGCTGGCTGTACTAAGGCGCAGCTATGCATGCCGCTGATGACTCTGAATCTTCAGACAACTTTAGGGTTCTGTCAGTGGTACAGAACTTCAAACTCCACACCAACCGGATTTTCTATTAACTCTTTTGGCGTGAAGTTAATCTCTCGGCGGCTGAAGCAGAAAGTCACTGAGAGAGGTGAGGGCAGGAGGGTCTGCATGCCAGGCCTCGGGGAATTCATCGCCACTGCTGATAATGAGGCTTCGGATGCAGAGAGTCTCCATTTTGAGGGAAACACAGGTGCTGAGGTTCCACCTGATGCTCCTGGTGGGGTAGGCGCGGCCCCCATGGAACTTGTTGATGTAGAAGAAGTGGAGGAAGAAGATCCCGACGTCCACTTCAAGCGAAAGCGGGAAGGTGAATCTCGTAGGAAGAGGGTAGTGAAGAGGCCTCGTCGCTACACTTCCACCATTATTGCAGAGGGTGAGTCAACCGTGGCGCCTCCTCCACCTGCTCCATTAGTCATTAGGCTGTCGGCTCCGAGGCAGACCGTTGATAAAGCTATTCCTGACCTGAGTAAGGTCAGCCCTATTCTTGCAGCATATACTTATATATTTCATACAACTCATTATTTATTCTATGATTCAGGAACTAAGACGGTAAGAGACCCGAGAGCCAAGGCTGTAGGGGAACAGGGAGATTACTATGATCCCCTATTCACTTATAAAGAAGGTGACGAGGCTAGCTACTTCATCGCCTCAGAAGACTCTGGAGGTGATGCGGCCGACGTCGGTCCTTTGGGTGTTGGGACCTCAAAAGGAAGTCCCATGGCCTCTAGCTCTTTAGGATGGACCACAGAGGGTTTGGCGAGTGAAGGCGGATCGGCCATCCGTGTTAACTCTGCCAAAGATTTCCCTATGGAGCCTGAGGGGACTGATGCCGCCGTCGAGGAAGTTCGGAGAGAAGATGCGGTCAAGGCGATTGAGGCGATATTATCTTTTGGTAATGTTTTGACCTTTTGTGAATAATTCTCTCCTGATATTCATTATACCTTGCTTAAACAGAGTCTTGCTATAGGTGTTCCACCTTTGGGTGCATCGACTTCAAGAGAGCCAGCCAATCTTCCTGAGGGAATCAGGGGTGAAGCAAGTACTTCGACCGCGGCGGATGCTGCTGAGTTGGATGCCTTGTATCACGGCCTGCCTTTCTATCAACCTGAATCGGCAAGTGGCCTTAAAGAGACCGAGGGGACTGTGGTTACAGAACCAATCTCACTTCCAACTATGTCGGTAAGTGAACTGCCAGTGGTTTCACCAGCGCTGCCTATCCTGCCAATTGCAAAGCTGAAGGTGATTGCCAGTCCTACTTCTCCAACACTGATTGTTGAGCCAACTCTCCCGGAAGTAGTTACCAGTCCTACGTCGATTGTAGCTAGTGTACTGGTTTCAATGAGGACTCCTCCGAGATCACCGATGATCCCACATATTTCTCTAGTCAGTACTCCTGCCATTCCCTCTATGATTATGTCAGTAAAACTGGTGAAAGCTTTGCCTTCAGGGGCTACTCATTCCCCAGGAGTAGCTGAAGCCGAGAATGAATTTGTGGCTGAGCTAGTCGACAGCTTTTATAAGGGTTTGAAGCGATCTATTACTTTGGTCTTGAAGGGCTCGACTACCTCGTTTTCCGCTTTGAAGGTGGTCCTCTCTTGAAGTATTGACAGCATTCGAGACTTTGGAGGGGATGACCAGGCTGCCACATTAGAGCTTCTGGTGGACAGGCTTGAGAGGGATGTGGACGAATGGCTCCGTCTTAGTCATTCAGATCTGGAATCTTCAGTTAATGACCAGCTTGCACACCTCGCTGCTCAAATGCATGAAGCTCATCTTGCCGCTCAAGAAGCAGCTAAGGCAATTTCTTCCGACTTGAAATCTTCGGAGATAAGGAAAGTAGAACTTGGGGATGCCATAGATGCTTCTAATAGCGCTCTTCTCGACGCTGAGGATAAAATCAAAAGGGCCAAGGAAATGATCAAGAAAGCTAATCTTCTTTTGTCCAAGGCTGAACCGGTGCGTCTTGAGGAGATGGCACGGCTAAAGCAGCTTAAGGCTCAGAATGATGAAGTCCTGCAACAAGAGCTGACACAGAGGGCAACTGTGGTTGAAATTGAGGCTCGCCTGTTCCAAACGGCGAGCTTTAACGAGACTGAGTTGAGATTGCAGGCACTTATCAGGGTTGCTGAGGAGAGGAAGAACAGGCTGGCCACTCTTGAAGAACGGATCAAATCTTACAAAGCACCCTCGTAGCTTATAATCCCTATATCCATGTATCCCTCTTTTAGAATCAGTAAAAAAGGTAATTTTATTTGACTCCTCTGTTGTATTTCCAACTTTCAAGTTGTATCACCATTCTCAAAAGGAAACAGAATGACGGTATAACTAATCTAATCAGCGATGATAAACTGATAGGGTTAGTTACATATATGAGAAATGATTTGACAAAGAAATAGTCCTTACTGGACTGAAAGATGAAACCTGGCTATCTGTCGGTTCAGAGGTGATGAACTGGACATGACCGATTGAGAAGCCACCAAGCTCAAAATTTTGTCATTCAGAGGTGACGAACTGGACATGATGACAAAGGAATAGTCCCTACTGGACTGAAGGGTGAGACTTGGCTATCTGTCGGTTCAGAGGTAACATGGACATAACCGATTGAGAAGCAACCAAGCTTGAAATTTTGTCATTCAGAGGTGACGAACTGGACATGATGACAAAGAAATAGTCCCTATTGGACTGAAGGGTGAGACTTGTATCTGTCGGTTCAGAGGTAACATGGACATAACCGATTGAGAAGCCACCAAGCTCGAAATTTTGTCATTCGGAGATGACGAACTGGACATGATGACAAAGAAATAGTCCCTACTGGACTGAAGGGTGAGACTTGGCTATCTGTCGGTTCAGAGGTAATAAGGACAAAACCAATTGAGAAGCCACCAAGCTCGAAATTTTGTCATTCAGAGGTGACGAACTGGACATGATAACAAAGAAATAGTCCCTACTGGACTGAAGGGTGAGACTTGGCTATCTGTCGGTTCAGAGGTAACAAGGACATAACCGATTGAGAAGCCACCAAGCTCGAAATTTTGTCATTCAAAGGTGACGAACTAGACATGATGACAAAGGAATAGTCCCTACTGGACTGAAGGGTGAGACTTGTCTATCTGTCGGTTCAGAGGTAACAAGGACATAATCGATTGAGATGCCACCAAGCTCGAAATTTTGTCATTCTGAGGTGACGAACTGGGCATGATGACAAAGAAATAGTATTTGATCATAAACTCCATAATGATTTTGATATCTCCTTCGGATGTTATTTGGAAGAAATTTTCAGAGGTATATTGTTAACGTGACAACCAGAAAAGTCTACTGAGGACTGATAGACTTTGAATGGAGTCTATTAGAAACTCGCTGGGGAGTTAGGAAATGAGTCCCATAGAAGATCATATATCAGAGAGCTTTGTGGGGACTTGTAAAGCAACTTGTCAAAGGAGTGATGTTAACTTGACAAGGATTCATTTACTGTTAGAGGTGCTTGAACATAACAGTAATTTGAGTGAACCTGTTGTTCTGTTGAAGAGAATGACAAGCGGGGTTTATTCATTGGGGATATTGGTTTTATTCGTTGGGAAGTAGATTATATTCTTGTTATCAGAGGTTTAGTGTTAACATGATAGGTTAGACTCATTATTTTGCAAGGGATATGAATACCTTTACATGTGGTTTTACCATTCCATGGATGGGAATTGGTAAGTGATTTTGGAGAGGGAGTCAAATGGGAACATGTCCCATAGGATTTTTAGCAAACCCTCAGCCGTCAATGGATTTGGTATGCCTTTACCAACTACCATTTGAGTCGGTCTAGCCATGCTATTTCCCTCAGCATGATGAGTTGTCAAGGACTTATGTTGGGCTTAAAGGCCAACATTTTTCTCTATCCTTAACTGCGGGATCAAATGGGAACAGGTTCCTTAGGATTTTTAGCAAATCCTCAGCTGTCAACGGATTTAGTATGCCTTTACCAACTACCGTTTAAATTGGGCTAGCCATGCTATTCCCCTCAGCATGATGAGTTATCGAGAACTTATATTGGGCTTAAAAGCCAACATTTTCCTCTATCCTTAAGCGTTAGAGGTGTTGGATTATTTGGTTACTGTATTCATAACCTTGATTCTTCTTTGAGACAACCAGTGTACAATCAGCTCGATACTGGTTTATAGTTGTATGATCTCGTTTAGAGAAAGAGAGGAGCGCTCTTTCTGCATATCTTGGATCTGAAGGTCTTGATCAGAGGTGTAATGTTAACTTGATCATGAGAAGGATCCTATCAAGGATAATACTTCTTTAAGAACCTGCCGTTGATCGGCATCATGAGTAAATCATCATCTGAAGTCATAAGGCGATATGCCCCGTTTGAATAGACTGTTTCTATTACAAACGGTTCTTCCCATTTGGGCTGAAATTTGCCTTTAGTTTTGTGCGTCATGATCATCGGTCGTTTGACGGCTAAAACTAAATCTCCTTTCTGGAAGACTCTTTGCTTGACCTTCTTATTGAAGGCTTTTGAGATCCGGGCTTGATACAACTCAATGTGTTGCTGAGCTTGTAACCGCTTCTCATCTAGGGCTTCGAGCTCTTGGAGTCGCAACCGATCATTTTCCTCCATTGTCATCTTAGTCATCAAAGCGACTCGTAATGACGGCATCTGGATTTCTAACGGTATGACTGCTTCACACCCGTATACCAGAGAAAAAGGTATATTACCTGTCGGGGTCCGAATTGTGATTCGGTAGGCCCAAAGACATTCACTAAGCTTCTCATTCTAGTCTCAACTTATTTGAGGAAACGAACTTTTTGATTGTCTTGTTGAATGCTTCCGCCAAGCCGTTAGCGGCAGGGTTATAAACAGTTGATGCCACATTCTGAATTTGGTATTTATCACACAACCAATAGAATACCTGGCTTGCAAATTGGGGACCGTTATCATGGATGATTCGCCTAGGGACACCAAATCGATGGATGACATGGTGTTTGATGAAATTAACCACGTTAGAAGTTTTAACTTCCAGCAGTGGTATAGCTTCTGCCCACTTTGAAAAGTAATCAGTTATTGCTAAGATAAACCGGTGACCTCTCATTGAGGAGGGGCTGATCGGCCCTACGACATCGATTCCCCACGATTCAAATGGCCATGAAGTAAAAGTTGGATGAAGCAACTCTGGAGGCTGATGTCTGAAGTCCGCATGGATTTGGCAAGCCTTACACCTCCGTGCATATTGGATGACATCGGCTATCATGGTTGGCCAATAATATCCAAGCCTGTGCAATCGGTCCTTGAGTTTTAGACCTGGCTGATGAGCTCCACATATGCCGTCGTGTGCTTCTTTAAGCACTTCTTGTGCCTCTAAATTAGAAAGGCAACGGAGGAGGATACCGTCGTATGAATGACGGTAAAGTGTCTTCAGAGTTGGATCATAGTAAAAACGGAGAGACCTTCGCCTGATAGATGCCGCTTCTTTAGAGTTATCTGGCAGCAAACCATGCAAAGCATAGTCGATGAGGGAAAATCGCCAATCTCTCAGTTCAAGATCTGTCGAGATATTATAGACCTCTTTGGTTCTCAACATATGTTTAGAGCAGACAAGGTGTCGAGTCGCCACTGTAAGGTGATACTTGGTGTCGACTGGTAAGGCTAGCGTTATTGCTAATGCAGCCAGAGCATCGGCCCTTGTATGCTGGGATCGAGACACATGGCCGATGTAAAAGCCATCAAATAAATTAGCCATTTCGATGACTGCGTGATAATAAGGTACCAAATCTTCATGACGGACCACATATTCGCCTTTAACCTGATTGACAATCAGTTTTGAATCGCCATAAGCTTCAAGATAGCGTACCCCCATTTCATGAGCGAGCTGAAGACCAATGAATAGATTATTGTATTCTGTCACATTGTTGGGCATGATTCCGTCAGAGAAAATGCTCTAGGAAGGACATGATTTTGTGGAGAGATAAACACAACCCCCACACGGACAATGATCTTGCCTTTAGGGCCTATTTGTGATGCTTCATCGAAGAACATCTGTCAAACTTCATCCTCTAAAGTTATGTTAGATTCGAAGACTTTATCTGAAATATCTTCATGAAGTTTTGAGCTTTCCGGAACTGGATGAGCAGCCAAGAGCTCTGTAAGTACCTGACCTTTAACTGCCTTCTGAGGGACAAAGAGCATGTCATACTGAGATAAAAGGAGGGCCCATTTAGCTAATCTTGAATTTAATGACCCTGGTTTCGTCATGAGAAGACGCAAAGGATTCACTCTGGAAATGACATGTATGATTTGGCCGACCAAATAATGTCATGTCTTCTGCATAGCAAAGACAAGAGCTAAGCATTCTTTCTCAATAGGATTATGGCGAGATTTCGCCCCTATCAGAGTCCTGCTCAGATAATAAATAGATTGTTCGCGACCATTATCGTCTTTTTGAGCAAGCAGAGCATCGAGAGAATGGTCCATAGCTTTCACATAAAGCAGGAACGGTTTCCCTGATGTGGGAGCTACTAAGACTGGAGGTTTTGTGAGATATCTTTTGATATCTTCGTAAGCTTCTTGACAGGCTTGATCCCATACAAAAGAGATACCCTTTTTCATGAGTCGGGTGAATGGTTGATCGGCCTGAGAGATTCGCGATGAATCTTCTGATATAAGCCAGTCTACCTTGTAGGCCCCTAAGTTCTTTGAGATTCTTAGGTGGACGCATATTCTGAATGGCTTTCACTTTGTCTGGGTCAAGATGAATTCCTTTTGATGTAACAATAAATCCAAGAAACTTGCCACTCGAAACCCCCAAGAATGGCTTTCACTTTGTCTGCGTTTATTAACCCGAAGGGCATCACGGTATAGCCGTATATTCCCAACGGTGTCTAGAATGAAGTATGCTTTTCACTATGACTCATGAAAACATGAGTAAACAATAAATGTGAGTGTACAAATAAGATGTGAAGATCACAATCATGAAAAAATGTTCCATTAAGCTCAATATTCCTTGAAACAAGAAAATCATCAAAACTTATTTAATCTTTAAGGTATATGTATGTCCTATACAAACTAAGGTATACATACATATCCAAACACAACGAGTCCACAAAGATATATGCATGAAGGCACGTGGCTCAAAGGATGTATATGTATAACAATAATTTGGATAAAATGGACATATACATGAAGTTTAAACATAAACATAAAAACATGAAACACTAAATTTTTATTAAAACAAATTTCATTTCAAGGTATATGTATGATTTGTCAACACAAGAAGTATACATACATACCCTAAACACAATTTGAGTCCATATATATAGATTTGCATGAAAGGCAAATGACTCAAGGGGTATACATGTATATCTTAAAGTTTGGCAATATAAACACATACATGAAATGAAAAACTCGTAAAATAAATCCAAAAATAGGAATACAAGTTTAAAATGTACGGATCATTAAAACTAGACTATACTAGCACATCTAATGGGTTCAAATAAGCATTCAAGCTCAAACATATATAGATTTATTTGTGGCCCACTATATGCACAAGTATATACCTAGTCTTAATGAAAACTAACATTTAAACATATATTCAAATCATGAAGCATCAAAATAAGATAAAAATCAACATGATAAACATAAACATGATTATTATGCAAATCCACATGTTATTAGAGCTATGATTAACATGATAGCTAAACAATGGTGAGAACACAAAAATATGATCCATATTAAACATGGGTGTCTCAAAAGGCTATACATGCATGTCAATGGTCTAATAAACATGGTGATTGGAAGGGGAAGTATAGTGTGAAGTTGCACAGATATTAAACAAAAGAAAGTAGGTTTAGAGTCAACCTTAGGTGCTTTGATTACTCCACAATGTATTCAATATGATCGATGTATCCTTTCCAATTAACCGTAGTAGCACAAGCTATACGGGTCGAATCCTCAGGGAGAGCTCACGATGGAAGCTTTACGGTTTAATGTGAAGATAGAAAACGAAGATTCTTCTTTGTTTTTAAAAGAATGCAAAAGACATGGAAAAAGAAATGAAAGAATTGTGGTTGGTGTGTACATGGAATGAAAACTATGAAATAAAATGAAAAGAATAGAAGACAAGATTTGCTTTGGAATTAATACTAAAAGAATGAAAAATTGTAGAAGACTTTTAAATGAGAAAGGCCATAACTAGCTAACATTACTAACTTGCTAACTTACTAATCTCCGTTAGGGTGATGCTTGCCTCATATTGATTCATCAGCATATGTTTGTCTTGCGTGTTGGTCTAGTTACTTTCCCACTTTGATGTCGGTTGATCATTCTTGGATTTATCTTGTAGCCTCATTGATGTCATAGGCTTTCAAGTTAGACTTTCAATGGTGGAATCAAAAGAGTAGTCACTCAAGGGATGCTAAGGAAGAAGATACAACATTCATTAATTGAAGTAAAGAAGTTGTACAACAATTAGCATATGATTGGTGATCCATCTCCAAGTTCCATCAAGGCACTTGTTCTATGACAAGGCTCTAAATGAGGCATACATGAATCATATGGAGAATTACAACAAGAGAGTGCCAAGCATGAAAGTAAACCATCATCTTCATCATGGATCAAATAGACTCAACAATTGCAAGATGAAGTAATTGCATTCACCCAAGAGTTAGAAGTTAAGTAAGATTAGTTGTTAGCTAGTCATGTAGAGGAATTTAGCTACTAGCCATTACAAGAAAAGAAAAGCAATTCATGAATAAGAGTGCAATTGAAGTAAAGCTTGAAATGAAAGAAATACAAGTAAAGTACTAGAAAATGCTCAAGTAGAGAAAGGAGATTGGATTAAACCTTGCTTCACAAGTTGTCACCCTTGATTTACACAAGCTTTCTCTCTCTCACAATCTCTCTTTTGCAGAATTTCTAGGGAGGAAGAAGACTAAGAGAAATAAAACCTAGAGGAAAATAAAATACAATATCTTCCCTATTCTCTTCTCTCTCTTCTATCTTCCTTATGTTTTTGCGAAGTCCCTGGTGATGTATTTATAGCCTCAGAGAGAAGTATCTAGAGCCCAGGTTGTTGGAGAGAATCTCGGGCTTCAACGGCCTTGTAACTGCCGCAGATACGCGGCAAAATCCAGGAAAGCGCGGCAAGATCTTGGCCGTTGAGGCCGAGATTTCTGTTGCGATTTTCTTGTTAAGTTGTTAGCCACGTGGACCTTCTGGAAGTTTGAGTTGGCGCGTGGATATCCCCAGATCCTGGCCTCAACCTTTGGGCTCTCTTTTGGGCTTTGATTTATTTTCCTTTAATTCTTGATAATTAAAGGGATTTTGGGCTTTTTCTAATTAGAATTTGGACCTGCAAAAATAGAGAGAAAAGGATTAAAAATCACATTTTTATTTGCAATATGCATGGTATGGATGTGGTAAAATATGCAAAAATGAATAACAATCACACCCTCATACCTAGCTTTTGCTCGTCCTCGAGCAAAAAAGAAAGAAAAAGAAAATCCTAACTAGTTTATTATACCACTTTCGTAGGTGACACGATTGCACTGAGCACGTGCAACAAGCCGTTAAACCTCTAGGTTACCCTAGAGGAGGAGTGTTGTCTCCTGAGGGTTTTCAGCGGATTGCACCCACAAAATCCATAAAGAAAAATAAAAGGGTTAGTGAAAATTCTGATCCATGTTTTAAAGATTCTCACTTAAGTTATAGGTTTCAGGTTACCCTAAACTTGTCATTCCTCTTATAAGCGTCTATTTGGAGTTTTGTTTTCATCTTAGGTTAAGCTTTTAGGGAAAAGATCAAAAACCGGATTTTGCATCAATCCTAGGATATATACATCTATAAATATGAAGGATCTTTCTTAGACTAAGTTCATTTATTTACTAATATATATAACATTTTTTTAATTTATATATACAATATTTTTTTTATTTATTTTTCCTTAGCATCCTTAGGCTTTCTAGTTTACCCTTGTAATGAGTCTCTTACCGATGACTCCCAAATCAGACGGTCTTAGGGCACCAGATGAGAAAACATCCCTCGGGTTCGATGACTCGAGTAAAAAAGGCCACGAAGGAATTTAAGGACTTAACCACCTTTAGGCGTGATCGGCAATGCTTCTTGAGGCACGACTAACCAGCTTAGTCAGTGGCTAAGTATTTATTATTTATTTATATACATTTTTTTATTGTATATATATATATATATTTTTATTATATATATATGTAAATAAAGTCACAAAGTTTTTGATTAATCCTTTAATATGTTTAATGTATATATCTTAAAGAAAGAATTAAAATCTAGTAATTTTTCTAATCCTTTATTACTTAACCTAAAAATCTAACAAAACTCCTCTTTTCGACTTATAATTAGAAATCTTAGTTTAGAGATTCCTTAATCCCTAAAGTTAAGTTTGATTCTTTAAACATGGATCAAGAATTTCTTTTTTCTTTTTTATATATATTTTTAATTTTTTTCTAAAAAAATAAAATCTAACAAGAAAATAGAAAATCTATAAAGAAAGGTAAAATCTAAAAGAAAATAAAAACCTAAAAAGAAAGTGAAAATCCTAAAAAAGAAAATAAAAAGCCTAAAAAGAAAATGAAAAATCCTAGGTTAGCGTCTACCCCCCATACCTATCTCATGCATTGTCCCCAATGTATGCAAGATGAAATGATGTAAGAAATAGGTAAAGGTATAAAGCTACTCCCTCCGTCGCTTTGGACCAGCAGTGGTGCTAGGTCCAGCCGACTGTGATCGTCTCAGCGCACCCTCGATGCTATCCAACCTAGAGGATTGCTCCTCTACCTTCTTCCTAAGACGAACCTGCCCCCGAAAGATCTTCTTCATGCCCCGCCAGATGGTGGACATGAAGGCACGTGAATCAGATGGGGGATCCTGCCTTCAAAATTGCGGCTCATCTTCTTCCTCTAAGCTTTCCTCCGAAGAGGACTCCACTGGTATATCTTCAGGTTGGACACTAGGTGTCCAAACCACGTGCAAACAACTGTTATATGAACTGGTGGGTCTCTCTGCAGTAATAAACACTCGGTCAAAAGAATCAAAGACATCGTCTGGTAGGAAGGTCCTACACAGACGAGTAATCAGGATGGGATGGGAATATTTAGACCCCGAGTGCGGGAGGAATTGGCAAGGATTGCGTGGAAGATGGCTTTATTTAAACAGACCGTGTGTTGTCGAGTCATCAAATCATGAATTATTTGCAACACTAGTCTATTAAAGGATGTGACATGTTCAAGCCCTAAAATATTGCGTTGGATCCAGCGTCCAACGCAGTACACATTTCGATAGGTGGTGTTGGCTTTTAGTCCACGGTCCTGCTCTGTGCAGCGAGCCCCATGATTGTAAGGCAGTCTATCAGTGGCAGGGGGTCGCTATGATGGGGGTGACTTGGGACATTAGTAATTTCCTCAAGGAGAGGAATTGTGATAAAGATGTCCCCTAACGGCATATGGACTACAAATTGGTACGTCTCATAACTAACAGATGCATGAACGAGTGCATTATAGAATGTAGTGACTAGGTCAGGGCAGTAATATGCATCATTTTCACTGTTATCATATACCAGAGAATACCAATTCCAAGCATGTAATCGATCAACAAATATGTGTCCATACCCCCCATGATCATTCAGAATTTTTGAAATTTTTTCCACAAACAGTTTTGGGGCCATGTGAAATAGTATAAATTAAAGCAATGGATCTAGAGAGGAAAGATCAAACCGCCCCCGGAGTTCGTGGGGAGAAATCCAAAGTCGGGTGTGCAGAGGGCACAAGAAGAAGAATTCGGTTGATCGTCACTAGATCGGCCACCAATGGAAAATTTCGATCGGCCAGAAATTTTTCGGCGCTCCAGTTGCTGCAGGATAGCCGCAAATCTGCGGCAAAAGTCGCAGAATCGCGGCAGGAATGAGAAATCTGGGGAAGAGAAAAATTTGTAGGGGTTGGCGCTTGCAGCAGGGTTTCAGATCTGGGAGTGAGTTGCGTTTGAGGGAGGAGGGATAGAGGAAGAGAATATTTATAGGAGAGGGAAGTAGAATGAGTTTTCCAACTTTAACCCTAGGTTAAAAGTGAATTTACAAGCCTAGGGATATGGAATCTTGAAAAATGAGTTTGACCCTAGGGAAGAGATGTAAAGACCTAGGAATTTTGAATTTGAAAAGTTGTGAAACTCCTTTAAGCACATAAGTCCCTCATTTTTTTTATTATTATTATTATTTTATTTACAAAAGTGTACAAAAGAATTATTTACAAAAAATATTTACAAGTGTGACCCTCACCTAGGCTTTTCTTTGGTCTTTTCCCCCTGGCCCGTTTCCCATCGTTCCAGTGTGTTTGTTTGCGCGGGCTCAGTTGGGAAACGTATTGAATTATTTTCTTAGCCCTAGGTGTTTCCAGATTCAATTGTTTGTTGTCATTCATGCTCATTCAACCACATTGTTCACTAAAAAATTCCTTGTCACCACTTTCACTCTGAATCTCATTATTTCCAATGTTAAGGAATTTCAGCTCCTCTCCATACAATTCTTCAAAATTCAGGTCAACATTTTCCTTAGGAAGTGTACAATCAGTTAACCTACCCCGAGTTGGCTCATCTAGACACATGAGCTCATCAGCGAAAAGGTCTTCAAAGGATATGTCAATTGGAGGTTCTTGAACTATATCCTCGTGGGATACAGTCACAGTTGGCTCAGTGAAAGTGAAAATATCCAAATCAACTTTTCCCTTTTGAAAGGGTACTCGAATAACAGGATTTTCCACTTCAAGAGAATCACAAACTTGTGACTCATCTTTCCCTATTTCCTCACAATTGTCTCTAATAAAGCTGACCTCAAATGTTTGATCTTTTGTTTTATGAGGCTGTGTGTGGAAGACATTCATTTCACGAGTCATGTCACCAAAGGTTACCCTCATTGATCCATTCCGGCAATTGATGATGGCATTTGCTGTAGCCAGGAATGGTCGTCCCAAAATGACAGGAATTTGAGCCCTTTGATTGGAATTAGACACAGGTTGTGTCTCAAGGACTACAAAATCAACAGGATAAATGAATTCCCCAACTTTGACAAGGACATCGTGAATTTCCCCCTTGGGTCTCTGGACAGAACGATCAGCCAATTGTATGGTCATTTGCGTCGGGAGAAGATCGCCTAACCCTAATTGTTGGTTCACAGACAAAGGTAAGAGATTGATGCTGGCCCCCAAATCAAGTAGTGCCCTATTGATGGTAGTCTGTCCTATGATGCATGAAATGGTGGGGCTCCCTGGGTCTTTGTATTTTACAGGAGTTGGACCAGTGAGCAACTCGCTGATGGTTGATGCTAGGAAGACTTTCTTAGGGACTTGTGTTTTCCTCTTCTTAGTGCACATTTCCTTCAAGAATTTGGCATATGATGGCACTTGTTGTATGGCATCAAGAAGAGGGACATTGATTTAGACCTTATTAAACATTTCTCTTATCTTCACCATATGAGCATTTGTCTTGTTATTTGTAAGCCTATTTGGAAATAGTACAATAGGCTTATAAGGTTGCTCATCTACCTTTTCTTTACCCTGGCTTTTGAAGTGGATGGCTCTGTACTAGAGGATGGTTTGTCAGAAGCTGGTTGGATTAGGACAGGAGGTGTTGGCTTTGGTACTGGATGAGATGATTGACTAGAAACCTTATTGTCTATCTGTTTTCCAGATCTCAGGGTATGAATAGCTTGACAATGACTTGGGCCCGTGTCTTCATGTTTGGGATTTGGCAATGGCTGGCTTGGTAACAGTCCTTTTTGTCTCTCATTTACTGAATTAGCCAATTGCCCAATTTGGACCTGAACTTTATTCATATCCTGTTGATAGTTCTTTGTAAAGGTTTCTAACATTTTCCTCAACTCTGATATTTCTGAATCATTGTGGGGTGGATGTTGATAATATGGAGACTGGAAGTGTGTTTGGTAGTATGGTGGGTTCTGAAAAGATTGTGATTGTAGTGGACTTTGAGATGGATGAACATTCTGTGAATTATGGTTGAAACTGGGTGGGTGAGACTGAGCATTATAAGGATGTGGAAATGGTGGCCTATGATGCTCAGGACCAGACTGACTCCACGAAAAATTTGGATGGTTTCGCCATCCCGAATTGTATGTGTTGGAGTATGGATTGTGATTGGGTCTGGTAAACGCTGCATTCGTGTTCTCCTAATATGATTGAGGCTGATACAAAGGACACTCCTCAAAACATGGTTGAGATCATGACAGTAGGTACAACCCGGTTTAATCAGAGGTGATGGGTTGACCTGATTGACCACAGAATTTTCCCTTGACTCAAGCAGTTCTATCCTCTTCATTAATTGTGTGATCTTGGCTTCCGCAGCTATAGAGGATTCTATGGAGTGCATACCAGTTCTGGAAGTGGTGGAAGTGGGTTTATCAGGGCATGACTCCCACTGAATCATTTTCTCAGCTAAGGCTTCAAAGAGATCCCACCCCTGATTCTCATCTTTCTTCAAAAATTCCCCTTGGCACATGGATTCAAGGAGGGTTTTCTTTTGGTAATCTAGACCGTCATAGATAATCTGGCACTGACGCCATTTCTCTATGCCGTGATGAGGACATAGGGCTAGAAGGTCTTTGAAACGCTCAAAATATTTTTAGAACGGTTCGTGTGATTCCTGCTTGAATTGCATGATATTCTTTCGCATGAGGGCTGTTTTGTGGATGGGATAGAATTTCTTAAGAAAGACTTTTACAAAATCATCCCATGAAGATATCGAATTGACGGGAAGATTGTAAAGCCATTTCTTAGCTAAATCCTTCAGTGCAAACGGTATGAACCTTAACCTAACAGCATCCTCGGTCAGTTGGGAAATTCTCATCATTACGCATACTTCTTCAAACTCTCGAATGAAGAAATACGCGTCCTCAGACTCTAGACCATGAAATCGGGGAAGTGTATTAATGAATTGCGGTTTCAGCTCGAAGTGATTTCCATTGGGTTCAGGGAGAAGAATGCATGATGGCAGGGAGGTGCGAATCGGATAGAATCGATCTTGAAGTGAAACGTTGTTTTCCATTGTGTCAAGTGGTTGTGTAAGTGCAAGTGTAGAAAGTCTAACAAGTCTCGCAGAATTTGGATCACGGAACCACTCTGCATATATAGTCACAAACAACGTGCACCGATCACACCAGCGAAAAAACAAAAATGAAAATAACAAACAATAAAAGAAAAATCAATCCAAGCTATCTAGGATTCCTGGACCTAGACGACTCCTAACTGATTAGATCGTCCACGGGAGGTTTAGTGTAGACTTTGACCACAAGCTAATCAGCTAGGTAAGGGCAAGGTTGTTGGGAGGTTTTCTGTCAAAGACGTTCCTTAATTAAGTAACCGCCAACCTTCGGGCTTTCGGCCCTCAATCCCTTTCCTAGACACTGATTTTAAAAAAGTCAATTTCCAACACTTTTCCCCTTAGGATAATCTCCTAAGTAAGTCCGGATGTCCCTAGGGCCAATGTCTATCAAATTTTATTACAAGCTTGGGATTGTGAGTGCTTGAAAAATAATTTTTGGGCTAAGGAAAGGGTGATGAAATCCCCCACCTTATCTTATTTATGGGTGATGCCCTTAAAATCAGTTTGGTGCAAGTGTACAGTTATAAGCAGACAAGGTTCACTCAAAGCAATTAAAATCAAACAAGGAGTGAGTCCTATTCAATATGTAATGCACACGTACCTTGCATCCAGCACTCTTCAATAGTAAAGTAAAAGAATTGAAAAGACACGTGCCTAGAAATGCAAATGTCTAATCAATTTTTAACTTTGCAACCAATTTTTTACTGTTGATTATTAGCAGATATAAGGTGAAGCATACACAAATTTAAGTATTGCAGCAGCTGTATTTTGCAGAGCAAGCAACCCTGCAGAAATTTGGTCAGTAGTTCACTCCTCCTTGCCGCGGATCCGCGGCTTTGGCCGTGGAATCGCGGCAATTCAGAGGGCAACTGGTTTCTGCTTTCGAGAGCAGAAGCCCAGAACCACTTATATGACACTGCAATGCAAATTTTCCTATTTTCTTCACCTGTAACCCTACAACAGAGAAGAAAATTCGTTTAGTTCTTCACTTGAAATCAAAAACCGTTGCTCTCCCCGGCAACGGCGCCAAAAAATTTTATTGGAAGGGGAAGTATAGTGTGAAGTTGCACAGATATTCAACAAAAGAAAGTAGGTTTAGAGTCAACCTTAGGTGCTTTGATCACTCCACAATGTATTCAATATGATTGATGTATCCTTTCCAATTAACCGTAGTAGCACAAGCTATACGGGTCGAATCCTCAGGGAGAGCTCACGATGGAAGCTTTACGGTTTAATGTGAAGATAGAAAACGAAGATTCTTCTTTGTTTTTAAAAGAATGCAAAAGACATGGAAAAAGAAATGAAAGAATTGGTGGTTGGTGTGTACATGGAATGAAAACTATGAAATAAAATGAAAAGAATAGAAGACAAGATTTGCTTTGGAATTAATACTAAAAGAATGAAAACTTGTAGAAGACTTTTAAATGAGAAAGGCCATAACTAGCTAACATTACTAACTTGCTAACTTACTAATCTCCGTTAGGGTGATGCTTGCCTCATGTTGATTCATCGGCATATGTTTGTCTTGCGTGTTGGTCTAGTTACTTTCCCACTTTGATGTCGGTTGATCATTCTTGGATTTATCTTGTAGCCTCATTGATGTCATAGGCCTTCAAGTTAGACTTTCAATGGTGGAATCAAAAGAGTAGTCACTCAAGGGATGCTAAGGAAGAAGATACAACATTCATTAATTGAAGTAAAGAAGTTGTACAACAATTAGCATATGATTGGTGATCCATCTCCAAGTTCCATCAAGGCACTTGTTCTAAGACAAGGCTCTAAATGAGGCATACATGAATCATATGGAGAATTACAACAAGAGAGTGCCAAGCATGAAGTTAAACCATCATCTTCATCATGGATCAAATAGACTCAACAATTGCAAGATAAAGTAATTGCATTCACCCAAGAGTTAGAAGTTAAGCAAGATTAGTTGTTAGCTAGTCATGTAGAGGAATTTAGCTACTAGCCATTACAAGAAAAGAAAAGCAATTCATGAATAAGAGTGCAATTGAAGTAAAGCTTGAAATGAAAGAAATACAAGTAAAGTACTAGAAAATGCTCAAGTAGAGAAAGGAGATTGGATTAAACCTTGCTTCACAAGTTGTCACCCTTGATTTACACAAGCTTTCTCTCTCTCACAATCTCTCTTTTTGCAGAATTTCTAGGGAGGAAGAAGACTAAGAGAAATAAAACCTAGAGGAAAATCAAAATACAATATCTTCCCTATTCTCTTCTCTCTCTTCTATCTTCCTTATGTTTTTGCGAAGTCCCTGGTGATGTATTTATAGCCTCAGAGAGAAGTATCTAGAACCCAGGTTGTTGGAGAGAATCTCGGGCTTCAACGGCCTTGTAACTGCCGCAGATATGCGGCAAAATCCAGGAAAGCGTGGCAAGATCTTGGCCGTTGAGGCCGAGATTTTTGTTGCGATTTTCTTGTTAAGTTGTTAGCCACGTGGACCTTCTGGAAGTTTGAGTTGGCGCGTGGATATCCCCAGATCCTGGCCTCAACCTTTGGGCTCTCTTTTGGGCTTTGATTTATTTTCCTTTAATTCTTGATAATTAAAAGGATTTTGGGCTTTTTCTAATTAGAATATGGACCTGAAAAAATAGAGAGAAAATGATTAAAAATCATATTTTTATTTGCAATATGCATGGTATGGATGTGGTAAAATATGCAAAAATGAATAACAATCACATGGCATTAGCATACTAATCAATAAACAACAAAACATGCTATAAACAATGATATGAAAACATGTAAACATAAATTAGGAATTAGGAATCGTTACCAAAACCTAGAAGGCAACTTTCCTTGTCTCCAAAACATGGTGGTCCTCTCCACCAAATATCCCTTGAAAGTGATGCATCCAATTGGTTCTCTTTAAGCACGGAACGCATCCACTCCAAGGTACCTCTACTCTCACGTCATGCGAGAGCCCACACCTGCATCATAAACACTAGGGGTGGTCTTTGGTACCCACAACTTTTTGGGTCCATGGGGGTTAGTACCTTCTCTAACCCAAACAAAATTATTTGCTAAATTTACATCATATATACGATCATAACAAAACTTAGCAAGGTGGCCCTTACGTCCACAATGTGTACAAGTGTACACATGAGCATACAAGTGATGATGGTGTCCGTGAGGAGCATGTGTATGCCGTGGAGGGTGTGCATGCATAATAGATGGAACTTGTTTCTTTCGAAATAAAGTTTCCAAACGTGTATGACCCACTACACATTGGCTCAAAGTGGAGCCCAAACAATCAACACTCTTCTTAAGCATAGATATATCATTGTTAATCAAAGAAGAAGTGTGGCATGCAATAGGTGAAGTGTGTGATACTACCCTAGCATGGCAAATATGTGCATCAATCTTATTTTGCAAAACTTCATTTTTCTTTAAACAAACATTTAAATCATTTGAGATAGAAATTATTTTATTTTTCAAAGCAACATTCTCTTTTAAAACAAAATCAACTTTTGAAGACAAATTTTCATTTTTCTTCAAAATTGATTCACAATCATTTTTAGAATTTAAAAACTCATTTTCTTTAAGTGCAAGTTCAAGTTGAGATCTCAATGAATCCCTTTCATTATAGACCTCAACCTTCTCTTGCAAAACCTTGTCAAGTTTAGAAGACAATTTTTTATTTTCTTTAGTTAAAGCAAATGTCTTCTTTTTCAAAACTTTATATTTTTCAATTAATTTTTCACAAACTATAGATAGTTCTTCATTTAAAGCATGGGCATCAACATAATCATTTGAAGAATGGGTTTCCGAGTGTACCTCAAGGGAGTCATTCCCTTGGACCATGTGGCATTGTGAATCGGATTCTCCACTAGATTCCTCCTCTTGTTGGATTTGCAATTGAAGCTCGGAGTTGGTGGTGGTTGTCAACATGTTCCACACAGCAAATGCGGAATCAAAGTTAGAAGCAAGCGAAAGATATTCTTTAGGAAGTGTGCTTCTAATAGCCTCAAGGGCTTGTGCATTGGCCCCTATATGCTTGCTATCACTAAGGTAGGATTCCTTGGTAATGGCAAGGTGAACCTTATATCCTAGGGCTTGTAGGTAAACGGACATCTTAGTCTTCCAAACGATGATGTTGAAGGGTCAAACATAGGTGGGGTCATGAAGTCCATGGGTCCAAACTATATGTGTGCAAACAAGCAAATGCAAATGATAGATTAGCAAACAAGGATCTCACTCCAGGGATGTTAAGCCTAAGTATCAGGAGCGTAGGCTCTGATACCAATTGAAAACACCTAGAGGGGGGTGAATAGGTGATATGGCTAATCTATAAACTAAATGCGCTAAATGCGGAAGCTTAAAATAAATTGCAACATACTTAGTACAACACACAAGTGTAGCCGAATTCCCCGTGAAGGGCTCTGGACTAACTCCTCTTGATTCCCCTAGATAAGGGTTGAGGTGCTATATGAAGCTCTTGTGGTTAAGTATAAGTGAGGCACACAAACAACCAAGCATATAATATGAATAGGTAATATGAATATATGCAAGGCACAAATGCAAGCAATAAGATATGAATGAATGATGCTTTGCACAAATAAAAGAGAGAGTTAGAGAGACAATGGATCAAACGCAAACACAAAGATATGTTTCGAGGTTTGAGCCCCTAGCTCTACGTCCCCGCCTTCACCGAGAAGGATTTCCAATCCACTATAGGAGTACCGAACTCCTCTCTCAATCTTACAATGCCACCGAGGCAATACAACCACAATCCACCTCTACCGAAGAGGGATAAGGCCTGTAGCCAATACAACAAACATAATCACCTCTACCGAAGAGGGATCTAAACCAATACCACTCCGATCAACCTCTACCAAAGAGGGATACAACAATATAAGGAGGGTTTACAACTTGGAGGCTTAATCAACCTCAAACACTTCTCTTTTCCACAAACAAATGATCCTAATAGAATAGGATAGAAGATATAGGTCAAGTGGAGAAACTAGGTGTTTTGGAAAGCAAATACTCAAAGAAAAACTTTGGGAAAACTCTTTGTAGATGATGGAAATGAAGAACCAAAACAAATCTCCCAAAATTCTATTTCCTTTGATTTTTCCAAAAACCTAAAACAAATAAGATAGATCTTTTTGGCACTAAAATACTTTTGAAAACTTGTTTAAAACACTTATGAAAGTCTGAAATTTTTGCTCTTGAAATCTTAGCCAAAATCCAATCAAATGGGGTTTATATAGGCCAAACCCTGAAACTAGCCATTAGGCTGATCTGGCAGCCTGACAGGCTGCCGGTCGACCGCCAACGGTCAGAAATATGACCGTTGGGCAAATCCGGTCGACCGCCCGGATACAGAGAGCAGACCCTCTGGTCCGGTCGACCGGCCCAGTCGACCGCCCAGATACAGAGAGCTAGGCTCTCTGGTCTGGTCGACCGGCCCTGTGTTTGCCAGACGTGCACAAGGCTGTGCACGTCGGTCGACCGCAACGGTCGACCAGCCCATGGTGCGGTCGACTGTGCGGTCGACCGACCTGGCCTGTCAGCCACAGCCTGGGTCAGAAACTGGGAAAAAATAATTTATAAAAATCTTTTATCTCTTCTCAAAATTTCATAAAACTTGTTTTAACATTTTATTTTGATAAACAAACTTGTGATAAAAATTTCAAGACATATATCAACATATAAATCATTTTTGTGTCTTGCAAATTTTATCAAAACCAAAACTTGTATTTTATCAAACTTGGATTTTTCAATACATGAATAGGATATTCAAAATAAGTTTGTTTAAGGAGTTTAAGCATGCATGTATAAATAGAAAAACATCTACTATACATATAAACCATTTAAACTTGTTTTGATCTATTATCCATGAAAACCAAAATTCAAAACATGAAACATGTGTGTATTGTGCACTTGAGCATATCAACTATTCTTATCTTTACAAATGGATCTAAAACTCAATCTAAACTAGGATACCTAAGTCTTCTTGACGATCTTCATCTTCAAGTCGACTCGGTCCAAACACCGTGATCCAACGAGCATGGCAATGAATGATCTTGACGCTCGGGCTCGGGAATCACCAAGTGAAGGCTTCCAAACTCCTCTTTTTGAAACAATCACCAACTAATATCTTGTTATATAATCTGAAACTAAAATCACAAGATTATTAGTAAACATAACTACATGAGTTAATCATCATCAAAACTAGAGAGGAAGGCCTCCGGGCCAACACGAACTTCTTAGATGACTTTTCGGCTATCTCAGCTTGTTCAACTAGTTCCTTTCAGGTATGGGCTTTGACAGCTCCCATGCGAATCTCCACTTGGTCGAGGAAGTTATGCCTGCATGTCTGCAAGAGCATGGGCAATGGCATACCTGCTGGGCACATCTGAGACAAGTTTTTGAACCGTTCAATGTAGTCACAGACGGATTCACCCTTCTTCTGCACGGTAGAGAGGAGTTTATCCATGGTTACCTCGGTATCGTCCTCATAGAAACGAGAAAGAAATCAAGTTTTCAGGTCGATACAGGAATTAATAGAGCCCGAAGGGAGGCTTCAAAACCAGTCGAATGCTACCCCCTTCAGGGTGCCAATGAACAGTCTGGCCATGATAGCATCATTGTCTATAACATTACCGGTCTGAGACCGGAAGTAGTAGATGTGCTTGTTTGGCGAGCTCTTACCATCGTACGTATGTAATGTTGGTGGCTTGAACATCGGTGGGTATGGTACTGAATCCCATTCCAAAGGGTAAGGACGGACTGCCCCTACTTTCTTTAGTTCATCCCTTTGAGTCAGGGATGCAATCTGAGCTTGGATGCCTTTAAGAACTTTAGCGTCAATAGAAGAGCTTTCCTTTGACTTCTCAGTCTTTAGCTGTTTATCGCTATGATGTTCTTCCTCATCATGGTTACTCCCGGTATCATTGTTATTTCGGTTAGTGAGGAGTTGAACGAGCATCTATTGAATGTTGTCCAAAGCTTCTTGCTGGACCTTAGAGGTTTGCTCTTGAGCTTCCAACCGTCGACGGAGATCATCATTACCATTATTAGCCATATTTACTGATACTCTATCTGTTCGTACCGAGCTGACTGTGGCCGAAGTGGCATACCCACTGTCTTCGTCTTTCTAATCAGACCATTGGAATAATCTTCTCATTAGTTCTGGTGAGACTACTGTGGTTGAGGAGGATGGCTGCTCATAATTGTAGGGTATTGCGGCCCTAGATCCGGTGTTTCGGAAGACGCCTTCTTCGTGCATCGGGACTTGGCGTAAGCCCAGACTATAATCCAGATATGGAGAATTGGAGGGAGCGGCATGCGACGCTCGTCTATCCCTACGCGGCTCTCGTCCCCTTCTAATCATATTGACAGATGCAGAGGGCAGATCTTGCGATACGCTCCTTTTACGATGCTTCACAGGATCTTGTTCCGATAGTCGATCAAAAACTAATCATCGGTTTGGAGGAGTTGCGGGAATTGAAGGCGGCAATGGACCGAATGGATCGTCACCAACTGACATCCCACTTGTTGACAACAAGAGGGAGAAGTCTGGGGTTAGTCTGACTTCCGTTTATTCGTTAAGAACTCTCACAAGTCAGACTTAGCCGGGCTTAAACAATTTAGCGCAGAGGCTCTGTTGGATTGCGCATAGGATGATGCCCTGTTCTTTTCATCACCGCAGAGGTAATTAGCACTAGATAGTACTTTAGCTCTAGCTTCGCGGCTAAGAACTTTGGGAATGCCCTTAGGCGCTGAAGCTGCATAAGCACCGCTATCAACAACCAGGGATAATCCCTTAGCTCCGCCGCGAAGGGAGAACTTAGCAATTGAGGAACCAGGGAGCGAAGCACGCTGTGGTGTTTCATTCGCTACCTTGCTATGAAGATGGTTAGCACTAGATAGTGCTTTAGCTCTAGCTTCGCAGCTAAGAACTTTGGGAATGCCCTTGGGTGCTGAAGCTGCATAAGCACCGCTATCAACACTTAGGGATGATCCCTTAGCTCCGCTGCGAACAACGAGCTTAGTGCTTGATGAACTGGGGAGCGGAGCACACTGTAATGCCTTGTCCGTTACCAAGCTGCGAAGGAGGTTCGCACCGGTGGGTGCTTTAGTTCTAGCCTGGCGGCTGGGAACTCTGCGCGTACCCTGAGGTACTGGTGTTGTGTTTGCCATGCCATCAATAGCTTCGCTCATAAGAACGAGGTTGGCGCGAGGAGTTACTGCTCCTAAATTAGGCGAAGGTATAGTAGCCGTTTTAGCATCGTGGCTGATAGTCTCAACGAAGTAGGCAGGCATCTTGCCTTTATCTTCGCGGGACAGGCGGACCTGTGGCTTAGCTATGCCTAAAGCTTCATATAGAGCTTGAAATCACCTAGAGGGGGGTGAATAGGTGATAATGCAAATTTAATGAACTAAATGCGGAATTTAAGAACTAATTGCAATTATGCTTAAATGCAACCAACAAGTGATGCACACACAAACAAGCCAAGCATATAAGTATGAATGATTAATATGAAAATGATGCAAGGCACAATATAAAGAGAGAGAGAGTAAGAGTCAATGGATCAAGCGCAAACAACAAGATTTGTTTCGAGGTTCGAGCACCCAGCTCTACGTCCCCGCCTTCACCTAGAAGGATTTCGAATCCACTAGCTTGTCCACAAAGGACTCCCACACAGGGAACCTCCACCAAGGATTTGGGGCAATACAATAACTAGGAGTACCCAACTCCTCTCTTTACAACCATAACCTCTCACTAGAGGCAAAGCACCAAGCCAACCAAAACTATCACCTCACAACTTGAGGGATAAGCACAAAGCTACACAAGGATCACCTCACAACTTTAGGGATGCAACCCACTTGCGTAACCTCCTCAATACAATGAGGGAAAGGCACAAAGCCAAGTAAAGAAGGGGTTTACAACTTGGTGGTCTAACAACCACAAACAATTTCTTTTCCCACAAAATAAAAGGATCCTATAGAATAGGATAGTAGATGTAGCTCAAGTGTGGAGAAAATCAAAGGAATGGAAATCAAATAGTCAAAGAAACATCCTTGGGAAAATCTAGAAACCAAGATGAAGAAGTTGAATCAAAACACTTTTTCCAAAAACCCTTTTCTTTGATTTTCCAAACCCTAGAAAAACACCAAATAGATTGTATACTTTAGTGCACAAAAACTTCTTTGATTGCTGTAAAAACACTGTAGAGTATGAAAATATTAGCACAAAAATTCTTAGAGAAAACCTCTCTCAAATGAGGTATATAAACCCTCTTTACAAAACTAGCCGTTGGTAGCAAATAAGGCCAGTTTTGACCTTTCGGTCGACCGACCGGTCGACCGGCCAACAGTCGATTTTTGACCGCTAGCTGCTACCGGTCGATCGCCCGGTCGACCGTTCCCAGAAACAGAGAGCAACGTCTCTCTATCCGGTCGACCGCTCAGTCGACCGGGAGCAACCCGAGAGTGGGTTGCTCTCAGTCGGTCGATTGTGCGGTCGACCGACTTAAAGGGGCTGCCCGCGTGCACGTTGTTGTGCACGTCGGTCGACCGCTACGGTCGACCAGCTCCTGGTCCGGTTGACCGTGCAGTCGACCGACAGAACCTGGCAGAGGCTATTCTGGAACTGGAAAACTAGTTATTTTTAATTCTAAAAATTCCAATAAATCTTCTAAAAATTCATAAAATAAGTTTTGTCATTCTTCAATGAAATATAAACTTGTGTTAAAAATTTCAACACAAATTTCAAACATTATGAACCATTTTTGTGTCTTACAAATTTTGCCGAAAATCAAAACATGTATTTTACCAAACTTGGATTTTTCAAATGGAAATCCGATTTTTCCAAAACTCATTAAACTACAAAAACATGATACTTAAACAACTTTAAACATGATGTATATGGATAGAGATCCAATATACATGAAACATATATATATCATAGTTTTTGCCTTTATTTCAAAAAATATGTTTTGTTAAAACACAAAACCTAAAACACATGAATAGGTATATCAAACTAAGTTTGTCTAAGTAGTTGAAGCATGCATGTATATAGACCAAATCTAATATACATTAAACCATGTAAACTTGTTTTGATATAATATCTATTCATGAAAATCAAGATCGGTTAAACCAAACAAACCGAAAACCAAAACCAAAACATGAAATGTATGTGTTGTGAACTTGAGCATATCATACTATTCTAATCTTTACAAATGGATCTAAACAAACTCTAAACTATGGTACCAATGTCTTCTTATAGAGCGCCGTCTCCAAGCCGACTCGATCCAAAACTTCGTGATTCACCGAGCTTGACTCCAATGAGTGCTATAAATGATCTTGACGCTCAGGCTCTGGAATCACCATGTGAAAGCTTCCAAATCATCTTGTTGAAGCTAATCACCAACTAATATCTTGATTAATGATCTGAAACTAAACATCACAAGATTATTAGTACACATAACTACATGAGTTAATCATCATCAAAACTAGAGTAGAAGGCCTCTGGGCCAACAATCTCCCCCTTTTTGATGATAACAAAACTCATGGAGTTATATATGCATGGATTAAAGTTAAGCTTCAAAGAAGCTCCCCCTTAACTCATGCATCTCAATAAACAATCAAATATGCAATGAATGTACATAACATGTTGTTGGCCCAAAGGCCCATCACTCTAGTTTTGATGATGATCAACTCATGTAGTTATGTTTACTAATGATCTAGTGTTTAATTAGTGACAGATTCATGATCAAGATCTTAGTAGGTGTGTAGCTTCAACAAAGGATTTAAAGTCAAGTTTTGGAGCTAGCACAGTATTTGGACCAAGTCAAGAAGGCTTCAAGTGAAGACTTCAAGAAGATGAAAACTTGTGTCTAGGTTTGTTTTATAAGATTTATTTTTAGATAAAATGTAAAGGATAGAATAGTTGGTGGATTGCTCAAGTATCTATATACACACACACTCTTGATTTAGTTGTCTTTTCATAAAAGAATTTTCAATTTAGAAAAGACTTTTCATTTTGGGAAAATACAGGTTGGTTTTTAGTATTTCAAGTTTTCATATCTTTAACCAAAACCATGTTTAGTGCTTAATGTTAAAACATAGATATTTCATCATGTTTGTGTAGTGGATCATATCCATACACTATATGCTTTAAAAGTGTTAGAATATCTTGTTTTTGTATTTAGTGAGTTTTGGAAAAACAAAGTTTGGAAAACAAGTTTTTGAAAAATACAGTTTTCATTTTGAACCAATATTTCCAAGTTACAAAATAGTCCAAATCATTTATAACATGCCTTGATTTTGTGCAAGCATGTTTGTTTATCAAAGTATATTGGTAAAACTATTTTTGTAGATTTTTCAGTATTTTATGCAATTATATTTGAGCCAAAAAGACCATGTTTTCAATCCCAGTTTTCTGTTTCCAGGCTTCAGCCGGTCGACCGACCGGTCGACTGAGTTCTGAAGTCGGTCGACCGGGCGGTCGACCGACGTGCACAGACATGCACGCCTTTGTGCACTGGAGGGCCGGTCGACCGACCCGGTCGACCGCTAGAGAGGTTCTGCTCTCTGGAAAGCCCCGGTTGACCGGGCCGGTCGACCGGCAGAGAGTCTGACTCTCTGTTCCAGAGGTTCGGTCGACCGGGCGGTCGACCGCAGCCCCAACGGTCGGATTTCTGACCGTTGGCGGTCGACCGGCCGGTCGACCGACAGGTCTGTCAGACCCCCAACGGCTAGTTTTCTAGCCCTATAAAATGGGGCATTTGGGAGCTGTTTTACAAAAGATTTTAGGAGAGTTTTTGGGCCAGTTTTTCCTACCCTTACAAGAGGTTTTTCTCCACAAATTTGAGAGAAAATATTTCCAATCAAAAGGAAAGTTTTATCAAGAGTATTTTAAAAGAGAATTTCTTGAGTTTTCCTCCACCATCTCTTTCCTTGTTTTCTCACACAACACTTGAGCTATCCATTGCTATATCTACCTATAGGAGTTTGTTGTGAGAGGATTTTAGGTGATCAAAGTGTTGTGATCACCAAAATTCTATCTTGTTCTTTGAGGAGGCGGACGAGTGCGTTCGCGGTTGTTTCGAGTTCGGGTGCGAACTTGTTGTTTGACGTGCGGCCTCGGCGAGCTTGTGGGCTTGCAGTGTGTACGAACTCGAGAGAGTCCAAGGATTTCGAGTGTGAACTCGCCTTGTAGGTGTCGCGGCACCGAGGAGTGATCCATTGGGATCGGTTTAGTGGAAATCCTTCGTGTGTCGAAGGCGGGGATGTAGAGCAAGTGTGCTCGAACCTCGAAATAAATCCCTTGTGTTTGCGATTGCTCTTGCTCTCTCTCTCTCTATCTCTTGTTTATATCTTGCATACTTATCTTGTCTTTATCTTTATATGCTTGATATACATTATGTGCTAAATTGTTATATGCTTGGAGATTGTTTGCTAACACTTGTATTCAACCAAGAGAGCCAACGCGGCACCTCAAACCTTATCTAAGGGAATCTAGAGGAGTTAGTCCAGAGCCCTTTACGGGGAATTCGGCTACACTCTTGTGTTATACGTGATTTTTAGTGTAATAGTTTTGTTTAGGTCATAATAGTTTTAATTCCGCATTTAGTGACCATTAGATTAGCCATCACCTATTCACCCCCTAGGTGATTTACAATTGGTATCAGAGCCAAGTGCTCTTGATTTGGGTCTTACAACCTAGAGTTAAAGATCCTCATTTTAGGCTAATCACTATTTTTGTACACACACCATGGATTTCATGTCACCACCCACTTTTGACATTCTTAACATCCAAATTTAGAAGGTTAAGATGTCCTTGTACCTCAAGGCCTTAGGAATTAATGTTTATCTTGCTACAATTAAAGATTCATATGTTAATGATAGCAAGAATATTGAGGCTAATGCAAAAGCCCTACATGCTTTGAAGAGTACCCTAAATGTTGAATATTTATCTAGGGTTTCTAATGTTGATACGGCTTTTGTAGCTTGGAACATCATCACCTCCCTCGCCGAAAAGGATCTATATTATGCCGGGAGCGATTCGGACGTTGGAAGCGACACCTCCAACGTGTGCTACATGGTCCAAGGGGATAACCCCTTGAGGTAACTACCGAATCCGAGGTAGATGAAGATGACATGTCATATGATGAACTTGCTTCATTTTGTCAACAACTATTAGAGAAATATGACATGCTTAAGAAAAATAATAAAAATTTGAAAAAGAAATTTGATTGCATGCATAAGGAAAATAATTCTTTTAAAAATAATATTGCATGTTTAGAAAAAGAAAAAGAAAATTTGAAAGATTAAAAATATTTCCTTGATGTCTAAATTGAATGATTTATGTGAAGGAAATATGTTTTGAAAAATAAAATTGTTTTGGTGGAAAAAACAAAAGGAAATTGTTTTTTAAGAAAATTCTTGTTTGAAAAGAAAAATTGCTGAAAATGAAAAGGATTTTGTTTCTAAGAAGAATAAGAAAAATGATTCTATATCTCACCATGCTTTACATGCCACCATTGATGATAGTGAGATTAAATTTTTGAAATAAAAATGATTGTTTGAGCTCAACCTTGAGTAAATGTGCTTTTGATCATTCTAGATGGAGTCTTTGTTTTTAAAGAAACAAACTCCACATATTCATGCACATCATCATCATGCATTTGCTTATGTTGCACGCCACGATCACACTCACACTCATAAGCATCCTAAGGTGTACAAATGTACACATTGTGGCCGCAAAGGCCATTTAGCAAAATTTTGTTATGATAGGATTAATGCTTTAAATTTTGCTAATAAAAATGTTTGGGTTTCTTACAAGACTAACCCTAAAGGACCCAAAAGAAAATGGGTACCAAAGTCCCCACCTTTGGTTTTGATGTAGGTGAGGGCTCTCACACGACGTGAGAGGAATGGTGCCTTGGTGGTGGTTGCACATGGACTAGATGGACATACTTTTGATGCACCGCTATCAAGGAGTTTTGGTGGGACAACCACCATGTTTGGAGTTTTGGAACATAGTTCCTTAGTTGGTAACTATTTCTAAACTCTTATTTTATTTACATGCTTATTCATTTGTAATATCATATAGCATGTTCATGTTTATTTGTTTTGTGTTTCATGTGGTAAGTACTAGTTTAAATGTAGTTTTATCAAAACTTGTATTTATACATGTACAAATAGTGAACAACAAATTGATTTATATATGTTTGCACTTCATGATCATTTGTACTCACTTTATGCACATGTATAGGCTAGTTTTGATGATCCTCTCATTTATACATGTTTTGCCAATTTTATGTTTTACTTCATGTATATGTATTTTATATTCAAATCTAATAAATATACATGTATACCCGTGAGTCTCTTGCCTTCATGCAAATACCTTTAATAGACTTTTTTATGTTTGGGATATGTATGTATATTGTTAGGATTGGATAAATCATACATATACCTAGAAGTTTGTTTTAAAAATGAATTTTCATGATAAAATGATATTTGTGTTTTGAGCTTCATTGATTATTTTCATGACAATGCTATTTACATGATGTTTGAACACTCACACTTTATTTGTTTATTCATGACTTTGTTTCATGATTATTTTTGAGCATTATCGATTTGAGTGTCAATTCTTGTGTATTTGGTATGATTCATGAAAAACATATGACTTGATTTCATGTTTTTGAAGGATCTTTAACTAGTTTTCAAAAATTATCTTTAACTAGTTATTGTTCTTCATTTGGTAGTGATTTTCAATAAAAAATATTTCAATACCTATTTTGAAAACCCTTACCAACCCCTTCATGGGCGGATGGCTGGGCGAGTATGCCTTGTAAGCTTAATTGAAAAATCTTTTATCTTGAGCATATGAAGGGTGGTAAGTTATGAGTTATATACATGATTTACATTGTTATTTCAATTGGTATCTCAATTGGTATTCTCTTTTCATACATATATATGATTTCATGTGCTTGTTTTACAATTGATTCACATTTTTAAAGCACAAAGTTTATGATGAAAAATAAAAATATTTGATCATTATGTTTACAATTGGTATCAATATGATTTACAATAATGATTATTTAAAATTTGGTATCTTAAAATTTGATTGTTTTACAAGAGCTCTGATACCTTTTAAAAATTTTGTTTAAGAAAAATTAAAAATTTTTGATGTGTATTTCCTATATGCAAGGAGACCTTAACATCTCTTCTACATATAGATTCATGTTGAGTGTATCTTGTATTGAGGAGCTTGACAACTCTTCTTTATGTGATACACGTGTGTAGGGGGAGCTTCACATCTCCTCTTATGCATTACAGATTATGTGTTATGTAAATTAGGGCTTGTCATCCCTCTTTCATGTAATGCATATATGTAGGGAAGCTTTCCTCTTCATGAATGTATATCGCATATAACCTTTTATTGATTTTACCCCTTATTGATCTATTTGTTTATGACAAAAAGGGGGAGAAAAATTTTGTTTTTACTTTAACCCCTTTGTTGATGATTGACAAAAAGTGGGAGAAGTATTTGAGATGTATATGCATGTTTTCCTTACTTTATTATTAAAGTAGGAGAAGCATTTATGTTATGCATATATGTTTTGTTTTGTAAATAGGAGAAAAAGAATTTGTTTGTTTTATGCTTGTTAGCATGTTTATCTCCATACATTTGCATACATGTTTATGTGCTTCATTGCCATATCTATTGTTTATTTGTTATGCATGAGTTAAGGGGGAGCTTCTTTGAAGCTTTACTTAATCCATGCATATATAACTTCATGAGTTTTGTCATCATCAAAAAGGGGGAGATTGTTGGCCCAAAGGCCCATTACTCTAGTTTTGATGATGATCAACTCATGTAGTTATGTTTACTAATGATCTAGTGTTTAATTAGTGACAGATTCATGATCAAGATCTTAGTAGGTGTGTAGTTTCAACAAAGGATTTAAAGTCAAGTTTTGGAGCTAGCACGGTGTTTGGACCAAGTCAAGAAGGCTTCAAGTGAAGACTTCAAGAAGATGAAGACTTGTGTCTAGGTTTGTTTTATAAGATTTTATTTTTAGATAAAATGTAAAGGATAGAATAGTTGGTGGATTGCTCAAGTATCTATATACACACACACTCTTGATTTAGTTGTCCTTTCATAAAAGAATTTTCAATTTAGAAAAGACTTTTCATTTTGGGAAAATACAGGTTTGGTTTTGGTATTTCAAGTTTTCATATCTTTAACCAAAACCATATTTAGTGCTTAATGTCAAAGACATAGATATTTCATCATGTTTGTGTAGTGGATCATATCCATACACCATATGCTTTAAAAGTGTTTAGAATATCTTATTTTGATTTAGTGAGTTTTGGAAAAAACAAAGTTTGGAAAACAAGTTTTTGAAAAATAAAGTTTCATTTTGAACCAATATTTCCAAGTTACAAAAATAGTCCAAATCATTTATAACATGCCTTGATTTTGTGCAAGCATGTTTGTTTAACAAAGTATATTGGTAAAACTATTTTTGTAGATTTTTCAGTATTTTACGGGATTTTATTTGAGCCAAAAAGACCAAGTTTTCAATCCCAGTTTTCTGTTTCCAGGCTTCAGCCGGTCGACCGACCGGTCGACTGAGTTCTGAAGTCGGTCGACCGGGTGGTCGACCTACGTGCACAGACGTGCATGCCTTGTGCACTGGAGGGCCGGTCGACCGACCCGGTCGACCGCCAGAGAGCTTCTGCTCTCTGGAAAGCCCCGGTCGACCGGCCGGTCGACCAGCAGAGAGTCTGACTCTCTGTTCTAGAGGTTCGGTCGACCGGGCGGTCGACCGCAGCCCCAACGGTCGGATTTCTTACCGTTGGCGGTCGACCGGCCGGTCGACCGACAGGTCTGTCAGACCCCCAACGGCTAGTTTTTCTAGCCCTATAAAATGGGGCATTTGGGGTTGTTTTAAATAAGATTTTAGGAGATTTTTTGGGCCAGTTTTTCCTACCCTTACAAGAGGTTTTTCTCCACAAATTTGAGAGCAAATATTTCTAATCAAAAGGAAAGTTTTATCAAGAGTATTTTAAAAGAGAATTTCTTGAGTTTCCTCCACCATCTCTTTCCTTGTTTTCTCACACAACACTTGAGCTATCCATTGCTATATCTACCTATAGGAGTTTGTTGTGAGTGGATTTTAGGTGATCAAAGTGTTGTGATCACCAAAGTTCTATCTTGTTCTTTGAGGAGGCGGACGAGTGCGTTCGCGGTTGTTTCGAGTACGGGTGCGAACTTGTTGTTTGAGGTGCGGCCTCGGCGAGCTTGTGGGCTTGCAGTGTGTACGGACTAGAGAGAGTCCAAGGAGTTCAAATGTGAACTCGCCTTGTAGGTGTTGCGACACCGAGGAGTGATCCATTGGGATCGGTTTTAGTGGAAATCCTTCGTGTGTCGAAGGCGGGGATGTAGAGCAAGTGTGCTCGAACCTCGAAACAAATCCCTTGTGTTTGCGATTGCTCTTGCTCTCTCTCTCTCTATCTCTTGTTTATATCTTGCATACTTATCTTGTCTTTATCTTTATATGCTTGATATACATTGTCTGCTAAATTGTTATATGCTTGGGGATTGTTTGCTAACACTTGTATTCAACCAAGAGAGCAAACGCGGCACCTCAACCCTTATCTAGGGGAATCTAGAGGAGTTAGTCCAGAGCCCTTCACGGGGAATTCGGTTACACTGTTGTGTTATACGTGGTGTTTAGTGTAATAGTTTTGTTTAGGTCATAATAGTTTTTAATTCTGCATTTAGTGACCATTAGATTAGCCATCACCTATTCACCCCCCTCTTGGTGATTTACACATGTATGAATCAACATGCATAAAACACAAAATTTTCAAAACATGCTCTTGATACCAATTAAATAAAACAAATAAATTTTCAAATCAAGCTCTTGATACCAATTGCAAAACAAAACTAATGATACCTTTTACAAGCTCTTGATACCAAAAATAAACATGTTCTTTAAATAATTCTTTTGATACCAATTGAACTTAATAAAAACATAAAACATGCATACAAACATGCATATAAACTCAAATTCTTCTCCCCATTTTTGTCAATCATCAACAAAAGGGTTAAAAACAAAACAAATAAAAACATATTCTTCTCCCTTTTGTTCAAAACAAAGAATCAATAAAGGGTGAATCAAAAACAAAATGTTCTCCCCCTTTTTGTCTAAAACAAAAACGATATCAATGAGGGGTCAAATCAAATATGATACCAATTAAAAATGTGTCAATGAAGTGCATATTGATACCAATTAAAAGTGAAACTATACCAATTGAAAAACAAAAATCTTGATACCAATTGATAAGTAAACAAATATCATATCAATTGTAATAAACAATCTTGATACCAATTGAAATTAAACATTACAAATTTTGAATTTCTAAACATAAATCTTGATACCAATTGAAATTATTATTCTTTTGAAGTATATGATATCATCATAAAGTAAGGGAGTGGAATACAAAACTAATAGTAAAACAAAATACCAATTGAAAGATAAAATACGAGTTTTCTCCCCCTTTATGAAATACCAACTAAAACTATGATCAAAATTATTTATTTTTATTTTTATTTTTCATAAGCTTATGCATAGTCAAAATTTGTGCTTAAAGATATAGGGATATAATAAGCACAAATAAAACATATATATGTATGAAAAGTTAGATACCAATCGAAATTGATACTATTTGAAGTGTAAGCATACATACATAAACATATATGAGTATACAAGAAAATATCAATATTGATACCAATTGAAAGAATCCAATGATACCAATTGAAACAACAATAATATCAAATGTATATCTCATATTACCTACCACCCAATCATGCTCATGTTTAAAATGATTTTCAATATAAAGCGTACATAGGCATGGTCGCCCATCCAGCCGCCCGTTGAAGGTAGGGGTTTTCAAAAATAGGTTTGAAAATATAGTATGTATGTTTGAAAAACTCTACCATAGTGAAGAATACGAACTAGTAAATGGAAAAACTTTTAAACTAGTACGAAATCCTGCAACCAAGGAATAAAACAAAATTGTTTTTCATGAAACACATGTAAATTACATGATCATTAAACACTCAAAGTCCATAAAGCCCATATCATACTCATGAAAACACAATCATGAGAAACATAATAAAGTGAGTGAACAAGTGTAATGTGAAATACACAATCATGAAAATATTCAATTAAGCTCAATTGAAATTCCTTAAAAACATGAAAACATGAAACACTAAAATTTTCATTAAAACAATCTATACTTCAAGGTATATGTATGTATTATACAAACTAAAGTATACATACATATCCAAACACAACGAGTCCACAAAGATGTATGCATGAAGGCACGTGGCTCAAAAGGATGTATATGTATAATCAATAGTTTGGACAAGATAGACATATACATGAAGTTAAACATATAATCATAAAACAGGTCCAAAAATGGAATACAAGTTTAAAATGCATGAATCATCAAAACTAGACTATACTAGCACATCTAATGGGTACAAAAGAGCGTTCAAGCACAAACATATAATGATCTATTTGTGGCCCACTATATTTACAAGTATATATCCTAGTTTTAATGAAAACTAACATTTAAACATGTAATCAAAACATGAAGCATAAAACGAGACATAAATCATCATGATAAACAAAAATACGATCATTATGTAAATCCACATGCTATTAAAGCGATGATATACATAATAGCTAAACAATGGTGAGAACACAACATATGGGTCCATCTAAACATGGGTGATCTCAAAAGTATACATGCATGTCAATGGTCTAATAATCATAGTATTTAACATACTAATCAAAACATGAAGTATCAAAACAAAACATCATAAACATCCATATGATCATTATGTATATGCATGTGCATTAGATCTAGAGCATACATATTAGTTAAAAACAAGGTGAGAACACATAGATATAAATCCATATAAGCAAGAAGTGTCTCAAGTAACTAAACATGTATATTACTAATCTAATAACATGGTATAAGCATAATGAACAATAAACCATGGCATGCTATAAATTGATGAACATGAAAAACATGCAAATATAAACGGGAGTTAGAGATTGATACAAAACCGATGAGGGCACCTCTCTAGTTCTCCAAACTAATGGTGGTCCTCTCCACCAAACTCCCCTTGAAAGTGATGCATCCAAATTGTTTTCTTTAAGCACGGAACGCATCCACTTCAAGGCACCAATACTCTCACGTTATGCGAGAGCCCACACCTACATCAAAAATCATGGGGGTGGTCTTTGGTACTCATATTCTTTTGGGTCCATAGGGGTTAGTACCTTTTCTAACCCAAACAAAATTATTTGCTAAATTTTCATCATGTATACGATCATAGCAAAATCTAGCAAGGTGGCCCTTACGACCACAATGTGTACAAGTGTACACATGAGCATACATAGTGTTAAGATTGTATCCGTGAGGAGCATGTGTATGCCGTGTATGGTGTGCATGCAATAATGGAACTTGTTTCTTTCGAACCAAGGATTCCAAGCGTGTATGGTTCATGGCACAATGGCTCAAAGTGGAGCCCAAATAATCAATACTTTTCTTCAAAACATTTATATCATTTCAATACTTGAAGATAAAGTGGAGCATGCAATAGGTGTGCTAGAAGAAGAAGCTACACTAGTATGGCAAACATGAGTATCTATGTCATTTTTCAAAGATTTATTTTTATTTAAAACTAAATCTAATTCTTTTGAAATAAAATCAATTTCATTTTTTAAAGAATTGTTATCTCTTAAAATAACATCTAATTTTGAAGATAAAGCTTCATTATTTTTCAAAACATCATCACAATCATTTTTGCTTTTCAAAAATTCATTTTCCTTTAGGGCAAGTTCTAGTTGAGATTTAAGTGAGTCACGTTCATTAGCAATCTCTTCCTTCTCTTGCAAAGTCAATTCAAAACTTGAACACAAATCCTTCATTTCTTCTTTTAGATCAAAGTCCTTCTTTTTCAAAAGTTCATGTTTTCCAAGAATTTTTCAAGCTTTGTAGCAAGTTCTACATTCAAGGTTTGAACTTCTAAACACCCATAGCAATAAGAACTAGAGCTATCATCTAGTTGAGATTCCGATTGTACCTCAAGGGAGTCATTCCCTTGGACCATGAGGCAATGCTCGTCGGACTTATCTCTCCTAGATCTCCTTATCTTGTTGATTATCTTTGGTAGCTCGGGAGAAGTCAAAATGCTCCAAACTGCAAAAGCCGAATCATAGTGAGCAAATACATGTAATAGATCTTTATCAAGAGATGCTCTAAGTGTCTTAAGGGCTAATGCATTTGCCTTTTTATGCTTGCTATCATTTGGGTAGGATTCTTTAGTAATGGCTTGATAAACTTTAAGTCTTAGGTTTTCAAATGACAACTCATCTTGGCCTTCCAAATATCATGTCTAGAAATATCAAACATAGGAGGGCAATTCATGAGTGCAAACTAAATGTGTGCAAATGAAAATGCAAATGAAAATTAGCAAACCTAGATCTCACTCCTAGGTGGTTAAACCTAAATATTATGAGCGTAGGCTCTGATACCAATTGAAATCACCTAGAGGGGGGGTGAATAGGTGATAATGCTAATCTAATGAACTAAATGCGGAATTTAAGAACTAATTGCAATTATGCTTAAATGCAACCAACAAGTGATGCACACACAAACAAGCCAAGCATATAGTATGAATGATTAATATGAAAATGATGCAAGGCACAATATAAAGAGAGAGAGAGAGAGTAAGAGTCAATGGATCAAGCGCAAACAACAAGATTTGTTTCGAGGTTCGAGCACCCAGCTCTACGTCCCCGCCTTCACCCGAAGGATTTCGAATCCACTAGCTTGTCCACAAAGGACTCCCACACAGGGAACCTCCACTGAGGATTTGGGGCAATACAATAATTAGGAGTACCCAACTCCTCTCTTTACAACCACAACCTCTCACTAGAGGCAAAGCACCAAGCCAACCAAAACTATCACCTCACAACTTGAGGGATAGGCACAAAGCTACACAAGGATCACCTCACAACTTCAAGGATGCAACCCACTTGCGTAACCTCCTCAATACAATGAGGGAAAGGCACAAAGCCAAGTAAAGAAGGGGTTTACAACTTGGTGGTCTAACAACCACAAACAATTTCTTTTCCCACAAAACAAAAGGATCCTATAGAATAGGATAGTAGATGTAGCTCAAGTGTAGAGAAAACCAAAGGAATAGAAATCAAATAGTCAAAGAAAAATCCTTGGGAAAATCTAGAAACCAAGATGAAGAAGTTGAATCAAAACACTTTTCCCAAAAACCCTTTTCTTTGATTTTTCAAACCCTAGAAAAACACCAAATAGATTGTATACTTTAGAGCCCAAAAACTTATTTTGATTGCTGTAAAAACACTGTAGAGTATGAAAATATTAGCACAAAAATTCTTAGAGAAAACCTCTCTCAAATGAGGTATATAAAGCCTCTTTACAAAAACTAGCCGTTGGCAGCAAATAAGGCCAGTTTTGACCTTCCGGTCGACCGGCCCGTCGACCGGCCAACGGTCGATTTTTGACCGCTTGCTGCTACCGGTCGACCGCCCGGTCGACCGTCCCCAGAAACAGAGAGCAACGTCTCTCTGTCCGGTCGACCGGGAGCAACCCGAGAGTGGGTTGCTCTCAGTCGGTCGATCGTGCGGTCGACCGGCTTAAAGGGGCTGCCCGGGTGCACGTTGTTGTGCACGTCGGTCGACCGCTACGGTCGACCGGCTCCTGGTCCGGTCGACCGTGCGGTCGACCGACAGAGCCTGGCAGAGGCTGTTCTGGAACAGGAAACCTAGTTATTTTTAATTCTAAAAATTCCCATAAATCTTCTAAAATTTCACAAAAATAGTTTTGTCATTTTCATTGAAATATAAACTTGTGTTAAAAATTTCAACACAAATTTCAAACATTATGAACCATTTTGTGTCTTACAAATTTTGCCGAAAACCAAAACCTGTATTTTACCAAACTTGGATTTTTCAAATGGAAATCCGATTTTTCCAAAACTCATTAAACTACAAAAACATGATACTTAAACAACTTAAACATGATGTATATGGATAGAGATCCAATATACATGAAACATATATATATCATAGTTTTTGTCTTTATTTTCAAAAATATGTTTTGTTAAAACACAAAACCTAAAACACATGAATAGGTATATCAAACTAAGTTTGTCTAAGTAGTTGAAGCATGCATGTATATAGACCAAATCTAATATACATTAAACCATGTAAACTTGTTTTGATATAATATCTATTCATGAAAACCAAGATCGGTTAAACCAAACAAACCGAAAACCAAAACCAAAACATGAAACGTGTGTGTTGTGAACTTGAGCATATCATACTATTCTAATCTTTACAAATGGATCTAAACAAACTCTAAACTATGGTACCAATGTCTTCTTGTAGAGCGCCATCTCCAAGCCGACTCGATCCAAAACTTCGTGATTCACCGAGCTTGACTCCAATGAGTGCTATAAATGATCTTGACGCTCGGGCTCTGTAATCACCATGTGAAAGCTTCTAAACCATCTTGTTGAAGCTAATCACTAACTAATATCTTGATTAATGATCTGAAACTAAACATCACAAGATTATTAGTACACATAACTACATGAGTTAATCATCATCAAAACTAGAGTAGAAGGCCTCTGGGCCAACAGAGCTTTCTGCTTTGGCCTCCACATCTGCTTTGGAACAGGATACTTAGGTTCGCAGGGAACGGCTAGCCACACGTGAGGCTGAGAGGAGTTGGGAGGAGTCCGCGTCCAGTTTCTGATCAGAAACCTCGGCCATTGTGACCTTTCTATGCTTTCGTCCGTGGAGCATTGGACCACCTCCAGAGAGGAGTTCTTCAAATTTTTCTTGGTCGAAATGAACGACCAGGTTTTCGAAGGTGACAGGCTCAAGATTCTGACCCTCTTTGTTGCGCCAGAAGACCGTAGTAGGCTTGCGGAGAGCCTTATCTGTCTTGACAGAGACTTGCTTCGAAGAATTAGCCAGAAGGGTTCCGGCTATGCCGACTTCCTTGTAGTCGCGCGTAGGTTATTGGCCAGAGTGAATGGCCAGCGCCTCAGCAGTAGACCCGAAGGTCTGATCGTTGCATTGCGACACTTGATTCTCAGCAGTAGAGAATACATTCCCCAGCGGAGTCGCCATCTTATTTTCCATTGATTTGTGAAAGGGAAAACTTACAAAAAAAGTATCGAGGAGCTAAATTACAAGTAATTCTTTGCAGTAAGAAGATTACAGGTAGATCTCCTCTGAGATTTCTAAGGAAGTATGCCGGTAGGAATCTGATCAGCACGCGATCACTTTATCCCTATGACGATGCGAGCGATCAGACAATCAGACTGCCGCCTGATGGGATTCCCTTCTCGCCTAGTTTGGGGAATCGGAGAACAGAAGGTCGGTAAAGGCCTCTTGTTACTTCTCGAGCTGCCTCTGCTTGGGAATTCCTTCTCGCCTGATTCTGAAAATTCCTTGAGAGGGAGGAAGATCTCAGGGTATTAACACCCTGATTAGAGAAGTAATTCTCTGAATTCTTAGAAGCAAGAGAGTAGATCTCTGTCCTTAGCCGTCTCTCCTCTTTCTAGTTCTCTCCCCTCTTCTTCTTGCCCCTGGTAGGCTATTTATAAGGAGGAGTAGGGTATAATCGCCCTGAAAATCTGAAAACAAATGGGTCAATCTGTTTTACATCCGGTAAGTAGCCTCACCGTGAGGTTAGAATCTGCTTCTGTGAAGTTAGGAATAGCTGATCTCTTGATCCACTCTGCTAAATGAGGGATATTCCCTTGATTCTTTTCAAATAACTGAAAGCTCTCCTGATCTTCTTACCTGATTGGGAGAGTCAAAAGATCATGGCAAACAACTACCAAATTTGATCTCAATTAGATTTGATCTCATCTAGAAATTTAATTGGTTAAGTGTGACCATAAAAGACCAGTAGCGGAGTCGTTGCGTTGAGCTCATGTCGGAGCTGGGAGAAGCATATGGCGAAGTTAAAAGAAAGCTCTTCAGCGGAGCTGGATAACTTTGTGGCGAAGCTACCAATTACCCTTTTGCGTAGCTACATGGGGCAGCGAAGCTAACTCTCTGCGGAGTTAACTGAGCATTTCTATGCGAAGTTGTAAGTTAGCTCGCAGCAAGGCTGTGAAGGAGCTTCCTGCGATGCTAAGCAACTTTGGCTTCTTATGTGAAACTTATCTCGTGGCTCGTGCGAGACTAAGTGTTGAGCTAACTTACTGTCTCTGGACCTGCTTGGGCCTTCTCACGAGATTTTCTTATCTTACTGTCTGCTTCACTAGATCAGTAGAGTCCAAATTGTTGATACGTCCCTTTGAGATGGTTAAAGAACTGGTCGTCGGCTTGTCTGCCACTTGTCTTTTGTAGATGTCAACAAGTTAGTCATTGTTCAAGCCAGTTAGGAATCTTGTCTTTTTTAGAGTGTTAACAAGAACCTACTAAACCGTTTTGGAGACATTTTGAATGCTTCAAGAACCTCCTTGCTCAATGTTCTCATCATGACATAGAGAAGTGGCGATAATGTCAAATTCTCTATGACAGTTTAGACTATCAAAATTAAGACCCTCCTAGAAACTATGTGCCAAGGAGATTCTTGCAAAAGAATGAAAATCAAGGGTGAGATTTATTTGAGGATCTAGCTGAGAAAAACCATTCAATGGGAACCAAATCCAAAAAAGTCTAGGAACACAAATCCTATCTCTTCAAAAGGAGGTCTCCATTCCATAGAGTCATACATAGCTACTAAGGATAAAATTTCTAGCCTAATGAGAAAAGTGGAAGCTTTTGAAACAAAGAAGCCAACCCAATCAATCAAGTTCAGCCCTAACCAATTTCCAACTCCAGGCTGCATATAGTGTCAAGCCATGAATCATGTGTTTGAAGAAGGCCCTGCATTTCATACCGAACAAATGTTGCCTGAACTCATAAATGCGGCCTACTCAAAGTCTCACAATAATCTCTATGCCCAAGCGTACAATCTCGGCTGGAAAAATCATCTGAATTTCTCATGAAGACAAAACAACCACGACCACTCAAGTTCAAACAATTTCACCTACTTTTAACCTCCCAATTATCAACACACTTTTCCCTAACCAACATAGTTTTTCTAGCCAAGCACCTCAATCTTTATTCCAAAATCCTTTAGCTGAAAAGAAATTGACCAACTTGGAGAAGATTATGACATCTTTCATGCAAAATATGAGACAACTGTTAAGCAACAATAGTTAAGCCATATCTAGGTTAGAAGTTCAGATGAGTCAGCTAGCTAGTTCACTAGCTGAGTACTTTTTCTAGTCAGTCATTGATGAACCCCCTAGAACTTCTAGTCAGGCCTATTTGGCCGAAGATCAGTAGTTGAATAAATCTAATGTTGTTCATACATTAAGGTCGGGTAAGAAAGTTGATAATCAAGTGTCGATGCCACCCAATCTCATTCAGCACAACCATACACAAGCATCCACGTTTTTTAGTTTCACTCAATCCAAATCTGACGAGCCTGAAAAAGACAAGCTAGCCGATCAGGTGCACAAGCCTATAGTTCCATTTCTGAATGGGCTTAAGAATAATAAACAATATGCACACATGGATAAAGTACTTGATATGTTGAATCAAGTGAGATTAATGTGCCATTTCTTAATGCTATCTAGCAAGTCCTATTATATACAAAATTCCTTAAGGACATGTGCACCAAGAAGAGAAAGACTAATGTACCTAAGAAAGTCTTCTCAGCTACTAACATTAATGAGCTAATGTCGTTTCGGTCCCTGTCAAGTAGAAGGATCTGGGTTGTCCTACCATTGCTTACATAATAGGAAAAACAAAAATTAGTTTCTGCACTCCTTGATTTGGGAGCAATTATGAACTTGCTTACCTTTTCAGTATACAAGCAACTCGGGTTGGGCGAGTTTAGTCCTACCCAAGTCATTATCCAATTGGCTGATCAGTTAATTAAAGTTCCCAAGGAAAAAATTACTGATGTCTTTATCTAGGTTCTGCCCATTGATTTCATTGTTCTTGAGACACAGCCTGTGTCAATCCTAGGTCTCAAACTCCTGTTATCCTAGGCTGTCCATTCTTTGCTACTTCCAATGCAATAATCAATTGTAGAAACAGATCCATGAGGTTAACTTTTGAAGATAGGACTAGAGAAGTTAATATTTTCAACAAAGAAAAACAACCCTGGGATATAGAGGATCAAACATTCGAAGTTAACCTCATTGAGAACTTGACGAGTGAACATAGAGAAGAATTGGAGTTAGAAACCGAGAGTGAATTTGAGTTGGAGTCTATGGATTTCAACCTCGATCATCTTGTCGAGTCTGCTATGAATTAGGCATCAAGCCTTATTTCACCAAATTTGGAGCCAACAAACTTGACTCCTCCTTCCATTGAGTCTTTTTCTTTTATAGAATTGAAGACTTTGCCTAAACATCTCAAGTACATTTACTTAGGCAAACAAGAGACTCTAACAGTCATTATAGCATCGCATCTGACTGCCAGGTATGAAAAAAATCTCATGTCAGTTCTTAGAAAATATAAAAAAGTCATTGCTTGGACCATGATCGATATAAAGTATTGAGACCAGCTATAGTTTAACATCACATTCATCCAAATGAAAAAGCGACACCAAAAAGAGACCCGCAGTGTAGGTTAAACCCTATAATGCAAGAGGCTGTTCGTACTGAAAATTTGAAACTCCTAGATAATGAGATCATTTATCCCATTTTTGATAACCAATGGGTCAGTCCTGTCGGCGCTATTTTGAAGAAATTTGTTTTCATCGTGGTAGAAAATGAGAGTAAAGAGTCAGTCCAAACTCGACTCCCCATAAAGATTTGGGTTTGCTTTGACTATAGTAAGTTAAACACTGCAACTTGTAAGGATCACTTTCTGCTTTCCTTTATTGATCAATGTTTGAACGTCTACCTGGCCACGATACTACTGTTTCTTGGACGATACTGGGGGTACAATCAAGTTTCTATAGCTCCGAAGGACTAAGAGAAGACTACGTTCACATGTTTATTTAAGACGTTTGCTTATCCCTGAATGTCTTTTGGTTTGTGTAATGCCCTAGTAACGTTTAAATGTTGCATGTTGAGTCTGTTTTTGACATAGTTGAATGGTTCCTAGAAATTTTCATGAATGATTTTTACATTTATGGAGATTTTTTGATCAATGTCTTTATCATCTAGAACTTGTCCTTCAACGTTGTGCCAAAAAAATTGACATTAAATTAGGAGAATGCCACTTTATAGTAAAATATAGAATTATCTTAGGATATGAAATCTAAAAAAAAAAGGGATTTTAAGTGGATAGAGCTAAAATCAATGTAATAGCCATGCTTCTATACCCAAATGCGTGAAGGATATCCTATCCTTCTTAAGACACGCCAGTTTCTACCGTAGGTTTATCAAGGATTTTAGCAAGATTGCTAGACCCTTGACTAATCTTTTAGCTAAGGACGTGTCTTTTACTTTTAATAATGAATGCATATATTCTTGGGAGAAGCTTAAAAAGAGCTGATTTCTGCACCAATAATTTCTGCTATGGATTGGTCAAAGCCGTTCGAGATCATGTGCGATGCCTTAGATTTTGCCATAGGCGCTGTCTTAGGAGAACACATTGATAACAAGCATCATGTGGTCTACTACTCAAGTAAAACTCTCGGTGATGCTCAATTGAATTACACTACAACCGAGAAAGAATTCTTGGCAATAGTGTTTGCTTTAGAGAAATTCCATTCCTACCTACTTAGATCAAAATCCATCATTTTCACCGATCATTCTGTACTAGGGTACCTCATGCTTAATAAGGGTGCCAAGGCCCGACTAATTCATTGGATCTTCCTTCTTCAAGAATTTGATCTCAAAATTTGATACAAAAAATGCATAGAAAATATTATCGCCGACCATCTCTCTCACATCCCTAACGCCCCTCACAATGAATTGCCTATTAATGATGACTTTTCCGATGAACAAACTCTTAGTTGCTTTTAGGGAAGCTTGATTTGCTGACATAGTGAACTATTAGTAACAAATCAAACTCCATCTCATTAGTCAAAATAGGATGTCTACTAGTTCTTATCTCAAGTCTGATATTTCTTTTGGGAGGAACAATATCTTTTCAAGTACTGTTCCGACCAAATCATTAGGAGATGTATTCCTGATGAGCAAATCAAGAGTGTTCTGTCCCTTTGTCATGAGCTTGCATACAGTGGACACTTTGGTCTCCGTAAAACTGTCAAAAAAAAGTGCTACAAAGTGAGTTCTGTTTGCCCACATTGTTTAAAGATGTCTTTGAATTTTACAAGACATGCCCTAGTTGTCAAATGGTAGGAAGGATCTAAAAACAAAATATACCCAATTTTAAAAATAGAACTTTTTGATATTTGAGGCATTGACTTTATGGGTCCTTTTCTTAGCTTATTTGAAAACCAATATATATTGCTTGTTGTAAACTATGTGTCAAAATGGGCAGAAGTCATTTCTAATAAGAATAATGACAACAAGGCTGAGAACATTTTCTCGCGCTTCAGAACCCCTCAAGCCATCATTAGCGCTAATTACACTCATTTCTGCATTAGATCTTTTGAAGCTCTTATGCGGAAATAGACCATAGCACACAAATTGTCCACACCTTATCATTCTCAAACCAGTGGGTAGGTAGAGGTCTCCAATAGACAAACTAAACTTATTTTGGAGAAGACTGTGAACCAAAACTGGAAATATTGGTCCACCAACTAGTAGATCCCTTATGGGCCTACAAGATCGTTTCAAAACTATTCTTGGGATGTCTCTGAAAGTACACCTAGAGGTGGGTGAATAGGTGTAGTGCTAATCTAGTGACAAATAATGTGGAATTAAAAACTTAATTGCAAACATAAAACATGCAACCAAGAGCGAGTCTGAATTCCCCGTGAAGGGCTCTGAAACTTCTCCTAACGATTCCTCTAAATTAAGAGTTGAGGTGCTTCAATAGCTCTCTTGATTGATCACAAGTGTGGGCACACAAACAATATCAAGCATGTATATGAATGAGCAATAATAACAATACAAGATATGAAGAGTTGAGAGTTGAGAGAGAAATCCAAAGACAACACCAGGATATTTTGAGATTCAAGCCATCGCTCTACGTCCCTAGAAGGATTTCAACTATCCACTATAGAATCTTCCGCAAAAGGACCTCTACTTAGGAATTATAACTAAAAACAAAGAGTACACAACTCCAACTCTCTCACACACCTCTACGTAAGAGGTAAGCACAAAGCAAAGAGAAAAGATTATAACTTGGTGATCACAAAAATTACAAACAATCACTTGGTGATCTCAAAAGATCACAAATATAAACCTCTCACAAACAAGATCCTAGAGGATAGATTTGCAATGAAGAGATCATGTGAGTGCACAATGTTTTGGAAAAGAAAACACAAAGAAAACTCTTGGAAAAAATTTCTTGATAAATGAAGAAATGAAGAAAACAAAACTATAATTCCCAAAACTTATTTTCTTTGATTTTTCAAAACTTTGAAACAAAATAAAGATATGTAATTTGAAGCTCTAAAACATGTTTAAAAACTTGCTGAAAAACTCTTGAGAAGATAAGAATTTTTGCATTTGAAAAGTTTGTAGAAAACTGCCCCCAAAACCCCATATTTATAGGGGTTCAAAAATATAGTAGTTCGGGGTCAAATCATGCCCATAATGGCCTGTCGGTTGACCGCATGGTCGACTGGCCAACGATCATATTTTTTGACTATTTGAGGCCGTCGGTCGACCGCCCTCAAGGCAAAAGCCTATCAGTCGACCGTTCGGTCGACTGGGCTAAAAACCAAAGAGCAGGGCTCTCTGGATTGGTTGACCGCTTGGTCGACGGGGGCCAAAACCAGAGAGCAAGCACTTTGGATCGGTCAACCGCTCGGTCGAACGTTAAAATCTGTGCACATTTGTGAATGTTGGTCGATTGACCGGTCGACGAGCTTAGCTTCGGTCGACCGGTCGGTCGACCACCAGCAGCCTAGAAAACAGATTTTAGGGTTTAAAATCTAACTTGATAAATCTCGAAAAATTCCAATAAATCATCATAAATTCCACAAAAATAAGTTCATATAAATAAGTTGAAGTACAAATATGTGTGATCAAAAATCACCATATATTTGAACTATTTTGAGGTATAAAAATTAAAGCTTAAACCGAAAACCATATTTTCTAAAATCTAATCTTGAAATGGAAAACTGATATTTTCTCAAACTTGTATAAATATAAAAACAAGATATTGAAATACTTTTAAAGCATGATGTGTATGAATAGAATCCAATACATATAGTAAATGATATATACTTGTTTTTGACATTAAATACCAAAATAAGTTTTGATAAAAACAAAACTTGAAACCTTGAACTAGATACATCAAAATGAGTTTTTCTAAACAAATGAAGCATAGATGCATAGGGATGAAATCCATTATACATGTAAACCATGTAAACTTGTTTTTGATGAGCTCTATTCATGAAACAATAAGATGTATTCTTGAAAACACAAATGGTTAAATTTAAACCAAAAACTATTTAAACTTATGTGTGTGTATGCTTGAGCATATCAAAACCAAACTATTCTTATACAAGATCTAAACTAAACAAATATAAACCGAAGTCTTCTTGCAGATCGTCTTATCTAAAGACCCAAACTTGATCTAAATGAGCTTGACTCCTCTAGAGTACTAGATGTGATCTTGATGAAATAACACCTAGAGGGGGGGTGAATAGGTGTTGGCTAATCTAATGGTCACTTAATGCCGAATGATGCAAATAATGCGGAAGCTATGACAAATATGACCAAATAAAACTTCTTTAAATTAAACACTTATGTATAACACAAGAGTGTTGCCGAATTCCCCTTGCGAGGCTCTGGACAAGCTCCTCTAGATTCCCCTTGAATGGGTTGAGGTGCCGCGTTGGCTCTCTTGGTTGAATACAAGTGTTAGCAACAATCCCAAGCAAGTATGACTATATAAGCACAAGGGTATATCAAGCATGTAAATGATAAAGACAATTATTGAATGCAAGATATAAAAGAGACAAAGAGAGAGAGAGAGAGAGAGAGAGAGAGAGTAAGCAATCGCAAACACAAAGGGTTTGTTTCGAGGTTCGAGCACACTTGCTCTACATCCCCGCCTTCGACACACGAAGGGTTTCCACTATGCAAGATCCCAATGGATCTCTCCTCGGTGCCGCAACACCTACAATCCCTCGGACTCCCAAGTCCCGTACACACGCAAGCTTCACAAGCTCGCCGAGGCCGCACCTCAAACCAAAGAGTTCACAACCGAACTCCAACCACCAACGAGCACACTTGCCCGTCTCCTCAAAGAACAAAGAAAGATCTTTGGTGATCACAACACTTTGATCACCTAAAGAGCACTCTCACTACAACACACCTATAGGATGAATAGACAATGGATAGCTCAAGTGTGGTGTGAGAAAGCAAGGAAAGAAAGCTATGATGAAAAACTCAAAGAATCACTTAAACACTCTTGATAAAATCATCCCTTTAGATTGGAAGTATTTGCACTCGAATTTGTGGAGAAAACTCTTTTAAAAGTATCAGCAAAACTGGCTCAAAGCTCTCCTAAAATCTTGGCCTCAAACAATGACAAGAACCCCCAATTTATAGGCTGCCAGAATATAGCCGTTGGGATCTGTCAGAGCTGCCGGTCGACCGGCCGGTCGACTGGCCAACGGTCATTTTTCCGACCGTTGAAGCCTCCGGTCGACCGCCCGGTCGACCCAGAAATCCAGAGAGCAGAACTCTCTGCAGCGGTCGACCGTACGGTCGACCGGACCACTGTGATGACAACGTGCACAAGGCTGTGCACGTCAGTCGACTCGGACGGTCGACCCGACCATGTTGCGGTCGACCGCCCGGTCGACCGATTTGGCCTGTCAGGCAGTCCTCAGACTGCACAGTTAAGGGATTTGAAAAAAGGTCTTTTAACTTAATAAAAATCCCATAAATTCTCAGTAAATCTAAAAAATAGTTTCAATCAAAATAAAAACTGTTTTTTCCAAAAAAACATGTTTTTCTAAAACTTGTTTTCCCATAACTTCACAAAATACAAAAACAAGATATTTTGAACTTATTAAAGCATAGTGTGTATGGATATGATCCACTACACAATCATAATGAAATATCTATGTTTTTGATCATAAAGCTCTGAACTTGGTTTTGGTTGAAAGATATGTATGATAGAAATACCAAAAACCAAAGTATATATATTTTGTCACAAAGAAAAATCTTTTTCTAAATAAAAAATTCTTTTCTAAACATATAAATAAAATTCTTTTATGAAAGCAATTCTATCAAGAGTGTGTGTGTGATATAGACTTGAGCAATCCACCAACTATCTATCCTTTACATTTTTAACTAAAAAAAAAAAACTAAATCTTATACCTAGACCCAAGTCTTCATCTTCTTGAAGTCTTCACTTGAAGGCTTCTCATCTTCTTGACTTGGTCCAAATGCAATCCACCGAGCTCATCTCTAGATGTGTTCTTGATGCATAGGCTCGTGAATCAACCGGTGCTAGCTTCCAACTTGTCTTTAAATTCTTTGTTGAAGCTCCACACCTACTAAGATCTTGATAATGAATCTGTCACTAATTAAACACAAGATCATTAGTAATCATAACTTCATGAGTTGATCATCATCAAAACTAGAGTGATAGGCCTTTGGGCCAACACTTGACACATGAGCTCTTAAATCAACACTTGATAGCTTCAAAACTTGACTTTGAATCCTTTATTGAAGCTAAACACCTACTAAGATCTTTATTAATATCTGAAACTAAACACCTACTAAGATCTTGAACATTAGTACTATAATTTCATGTGTTAATCATCATCAAAACTAGAGTGATGGGCCTTGGGCCTACAATCTTCCCCTTTTTGATGATGATAAAACTCATGGAGTTATATATGCATGGATTAAAGATAAGCTTCATAGAAGCTCCCCTTTAACTCATGCATAGCATAAAACATAAACATATTCAATAAAAGTGTATAAACAAAATGTATATATACATAAACAGAAATAAACATGCATATATAAACTCTAAATTTCTCTCCCCCTTTTTGTCAATTCATTAAAAAAGGGGCAAAGAAAAATATGGTAAATATATATATGCGATATAAATTCATGAAGAGGAGAGATATCAAGTTAACTCCCCAACATACATGCATAACATGAAGAAAGATGACTAGACCCTAACTCATATAGACATATTATACAATGTATAAATGGAGATGTTAAGCTCTCCTACACACGTGTATCATATAAAGAAAAGAGGTCAACCTCTTCTTTATATATCACACTCAACATGAATTTATACATAGAGGAGATGTTAAGCTCCCCTTAAATATAAGCAATATATTTCAAAACAATATTTTGATACCAATAGAAACAAATTTTGATACCAAAAAAAATATTGAAAATCAACATGGATATAAAACATCATATCAATTGAAAGTAAATGATCCATGAATTTTGTTTAAAATACTACTAGAAAGTAATCTTTTTACCAATTAATACCAATTGAAAGAAATCTTTTAAATTCAAAGATACCAATTTAAGGTAAACTCTAAACTATTTTGCAATATAAATACCAACTGTAAATAATACCAATTGAAAGTTATTGATATTAATATTAAAAATGTAAATAGCTTCTAAAATAAAATCTTTTTCTCAAAAAAATGGGAGTAAGATACCAATTGAAAGTATATGAAATACCAATTGAATATAAAACCAAGAATTTTTCTCCCTCTTTTTGAAATATTAATAAAATCATGCATAAGCCTGCAAAAGATACCAATTTAATGTTTTAGAACTAAATTAAGCTTATCATAAAATAATTTGTGCTAAAAAATATATGTGTATAAATATTTTTAATTAGCACAAAAAATCATATATATGTATGTATAATTAGAGCAATTGAAATATGATACCAGTTGAGATATAATGTATAGATATATAAAAATATGAGCATACAAAAATGAAATATCATTGAAATCATGTATAATTCATAACATCTATCCTATCATGCACATGTTTAAAAAGATGTTCAATAAGGTACACAAGGCATGGTCACCAACAATCCTCACTTTGAAGACAGAAGTTTTTAAAAATAATATTTTAAAAATAATTTAGCATAGGTTGAAAACTCTACCTATTAAAGAATAAAGACTAGTTTAAAATAATTTTAAAAACTAGTATGAAATCCTTCAAGTAAGAAATAAAAATAAATATTTATCCTATGAAAACATGCTAGATACACAATAATTAACACTCAAGAGTTATAAAGCATAAAGATTCTCATGAATCCAAAATCATGAGCAAACAAAATATATCAAGTGCACAAAGATCATGTAAGAAACTTAAGCATAGAAATAAATCAATGAAGCTCAATAAAAATTCATTTTCATAAATGTGAAACCGTAAAAAATGAAAAATTCCATTTTCATCAAAAACTAAACAAGAAATATTTACTTCAAGGTATATATGTATTTTGTTTAAATTAAAGTATACATATTTATCCCAAACATAAAAAGAGTGCATAATAGAATATATGGCATGTAAAGCAAGTGACTCTAGGATAGAACATGTACATCATATAGTTTTAAACAGAATTTACATATACATCATGAGGGTAAACATGTGCATAATGGGGAATACAAGTGTAAATGCAAGATTCATCAAAACTAAGTTATACAAATGCACGTAATGAGTACATATGAGTAATAAAGCACTCAAACATAATAATCAAGTGTAGCTCACTAATTATATGGTATAAGTACAAGTTTTAATAAAAATATATGTAAACATTTAATCAAAATATGATATGCCCAAATCATCAAAACATGATAAATGATCATTAGCATAAATGCAAGAATTATTAATACTAGGATATACATACATAGTTAAACAATAATTGAGAACACTAAGAACATGAATTTTATATAATCATGGGTGTATCTCAAGGACTACTTATGTATATCACAAGTCTAATAAACATTGCATTTAAACATAATGAGCATGAAAACCAAGACATGCTAAAAATCATCAATAAGAAAGCATGTAAACATAAATAAAGAGTTGGAGATAGTTACCAAAATCAAATGAAATAGTCTCTAGGTCTCCGAACCATGATGGTTCTTCCACCAAATCTTTCTTGAAAGTGATGCATCCAAAAATGTGATAATTTAGCTAGAAACACATCCACCATCAAGATGCCATTGATCTCATGTTTTGCGAGAGCCCATACCTACATCAAATAAAGTAGGAATAGATTTTGGTACCAAATTTCTTATGTCATTTCGCTTTAGCACCTTTTCTAACCCAAATATTTTTATTTGCAAAATTCAAAGTATTTAATCTATCATAAGAAAATTTTGCAAGGTGGGCCGTACGACCACAATGTGTACAAGTGTATACATTAGCATACATAGAATCATGTGTGTGAGTATGATCAGCATGTGTGTGCCGTGATGGGTGTGCATGAATATGTGGAACATGTTTCTTCCGAAATATAGATTCCAATCGTGTATGGTCAAGGCACATTGGCTCAAAGTAGAGCCCAAATAATCTACACTCTTCATCAACATGCAAATATCATTATTAATACTTGAACAAGATGTGGAGCATGCAAAATTCTTATCATTAAGAGGTAAAACAATAGAGGCATGATAAGAATGAGAAGCAAAATCATTTTTTAAGGAAATATTTTTCCTTGAAACAAAATCCAATTCTTTTGAAATCAAAGTAATTTTATTTTTTAAAGAATCTTTTGCTTTTAAAATAAAATCAAGTTTTGAAGACAAAAGATCATTATTTTTCAAAACAATATCAAAATCATTTTTTATTTTTCAAACTCTCATTTTTCTTTAAAACAAGGTCAAGTTAGATTTTTAATGAATCCCTTTCATTTGAAACCTCAACCTTCTCTTATAAGAGCATATTAAGTTTTAAAAATAAATTTTTATTTTCTTCCTTTAATTCAAAACTCTTGCTTTTCAAAAGTTTGTATTTTGAAAGCAAGTTTTCACAAAACATGAAAAGCTCTTCATTCAAAGCATGGGCATCCATACTACAATCATGATCATTTGAAGAGCTCGTACTATCATCTAGATGAGTGTCTGAAGTTACCTCATGGGAGTTATTCCTTGGACCATGAAGTGAGTTTGGTTGGACTCATCTCTTCTTGATTCTCTCTCTAAAATGTGTGAAGTTTGTTCCTTGGGAGAGGTTAATGTGTTCCACACTGCAAAAGCGGAATCACAACGAGAAATCTAAAAAATATGTTCTTTGCTAAGTATGTGCTTTAGTGCATTCATGGCTTGTGCATTAGCTTCTAGGTACTTGTAATTATCAAAATATGATTTCTTGGTAGTGGTAAGATAAACATGCAATCCTTAAGTTTTTAAATATGCACTCATCTTAAACTTTCACATATCGATGTTAGAAATATCATACATAGGTGGAGCAAGAAAATTCATGAGTGTATATAAATATGTGTGCAAAGTAATAGACTAGATTAGCACTTCAAGGATCACACTCTTAAGTGGTTAAATCAAATATCAGGAGCGCTAGGTCTGATACCAATTGAAAGTACACCTAGAGGGGTGAATAGGTGTAGTGCTAATATAATGACAATTAATGTGAAATTAAAAACTTAATTGTAAATACACAACATGCAACCAAGTCCGAATTCCCCGTAAAGGGCTCTGGAACTTCTCCTCACGATTCCTCTAAGTTAAAAGTAGAGGTGCTTCAATAACTCTCTTGATTGATCACAAGTATGGGCACACAAACAATATCAAACATGTATATGAATGAGTAATAATAACAATGCAATATATGAAGAGTTGAGAGATAAGAGAAAGATCCAAACGCAAACACCAAGATATGTTTTGAGGTTCGAGCCACCGCTCTACATTCATGCCTTCACACAAAAGAATTTCAATTATCTACTATAGGATCTTTCACAAAGGGATCTCCACCTTACAACTACAAACAAGGAGTATACAACTCTAACTCTCTCACACACCTCTACACAAGCAGTTAACACAAAGCAAAGAGAAAAGGTTACAACTTGGTGATCACAAAGATCATAAACAATCACTTGGTTGGATCACAAACATAAAACCTCTCACAAACAAGATCCTAGAGGATAGATTTGCAATGAAGAGCTCAAGTATGTGAGTGCACAAAGTTTTTGAAAAAGAAAACACAAAGAAAGCTCTTGGGAAAAAACTTCTGATAGATGAAGAAATGAAGAACAAAACTATAATTCCTAAAACTTATTTTCTTTTGATTTTTTAAAACTTTGATACAAAATAAAGATATATAATTTGAAGCTCTAAAACATGTTTAAAAACTTACTGAAAAACTCTTGAGAAGATAGGAATTTTGGCTCTTGAAAAACTTAGAAAATTGGCCCCAAAACCCCATATTTGTAGGAAGCCGTTGGGGGTTAAATCATGCCCAGAATGGCCTATCGGTCAACCGCATGGTCGACTGGCTAACAGTCATATTTTTGACCATTTGAGGTCATTGGTCAATCGGGGATATAAGTACCACCCCTACTCCTACTATGATATTTCTTCTAGGACCCGTTCTTGACGTGTTATTGAAGAATAATTGCCATACTTGTTCTTCTGGGGATATGTCAGTCATATAAACTTCAGCGATTTCATCTGGGAGATCATCATAAAGTTTGGAGGATCCTGAAACTGGATGGTCGCCAAGAAATTCGCCACGACTTGACCTTTGACTGCCATCTGTGGCATGAATTACATCTCGTATTGCGTGAGCAAAATAGCCCACTTCACCAATCTACAGTTTAGTGATGATGGTCTTGTCATGAGCAATCGCAGAGGATTGACTCTGGAGACGACGTGAATGTACTGGTCTACTTTATAGTGTCGCATCTTTGGACGGTAAAGACCAGAGTTAGACATTATTTCTCGACCAGGTTGTAATGGTGTCCAGCCTTGATCATTGTTCTACTCAGGTAGTAGACCGCCTGTTCATGACCTTGATCAGGCTCTCAAGGAATGATCCATAACTCTAACATATATCAAAGAAGACTTTCCTGATACTGGAGCTACCACAATGGGCGAGCGAGTGAGATACTCTTTGATCTCTTCAAACACTTGTTGACAAGTGTTGTCACAGATGAATGAGACTCCCTTCTTCATTAGTTTAGTAAAATGTTAGCATCCTCCTTGAATATTTGATATGAATCTTCGAATGTAAGCCAATCATCTTTGTAACCCTCTGAGTTCTTTGAGATTTCTCGGAGGTTGCATCTCTTGGATAGCACGGACTTTCTCCGAGTCAAGATGAATTTCTTTGAATGTGATGACAAATTCAAAAAATTTGCTACTGGTTATCCTCAGGAAAGACTTGGTTGGGTTGATCTTTAATTGATGCGCTTGCATAATGTCAAATATTTTCTTCAGATCTTCAAGATGATCTCATTTATTATGACTTTTCACTACAATATTGTCGACATGGCATTCTACAATTTCATATATATGCTCATGGAAGATTTTATCCAAAGCACGTTTATATGTTTCCCCTGCATTCTTCAAGCCGAAGGGCGTCACAGTATAGCAGTACACCCTTAGTGGTGTTCTGACGGATATATGCTTCTCATCTTTAGGATACATCTTGATTTGATTATACCCTGAGAAGCCATTCATGAAAGACATTCTCTCAAATCCGCACTTATTGTCAATCATGATATCCGTGATCCGAAGAGAAAACTCGTCTTTGGGACAAGCAGTGTTTAGATTGCAGAAGTCGAAGCAAATCCGGATCTATCCATTCTTCTTGGTGACCAGCACGATGTTGGCAACCTAATTAGGGTGTTGTTCATCCCTGATGAAACCAGAGTCTGTGAGCTTTTTGACTTCTGATTCGATTCCTTCTATAATCTTTGGAAGGAACGTCACTGTTGTTGCTTGACTGATTTCGCATCTGGATTAATATTGAGGCGATGCATGATTACTTGCGGATCAGGTGTGGGCATGTCCTCATAGTTCCAAGGGAAGACGCCTATATACTCTCGTATGAGATGTATTAGGTCTTCTTTCTCAGAGAGCAATAAACTTTCGCTTATGAAGATGGGTTTGGAATTAGCCTCATCTCTAAAGTTTATCTTAACCACTTTATCCTCTGTGGACAGCTTATGTTGTTCAAAGCGTATGTCCCAGAAAATATTAAGTATTTGATCCAGGGATCAATGTCTAACTGCATCATTTCTTCGGCTTCATTTATATCTTCATCTTCTAGGTGACTGGCTGAAATCATGTTTACTAAAAGGGTTTTAAAGATATCGCCAATGCTGACATCTGACTCCCACGATGATGCCTCTAATGAGTGGTCATGATGGACTCACTTTTCAGATTCGAAGTCTGGTAAGATTGGAGTAGACACATAGCCCAATCCTCTTCGAATCTTGTGATAAAAGGCAGGGGCCTTACCCTTTCGGCACAAAGGATCAAAGTGTTGGCCCAGAGGCCTTCCACTCTAGTTTTGATGATGATTAACTCATGTAGTTATAGTTTACTAATAATCTTGTGATGTTTAGTTTCAGATATTTTACCAAGATATTAGTATGTGAAAGCTCCAACTAATACTCTTTCACATGGTGATTCAAGAGCCCGAGCGTCAAAGTCATATCTAGTACTCGTTGGAGTCAAGCTTGGTGGATCACGATTGGATCAGTCGACTTGGAGACGGAGCTCTACAAGAAGATTTCGGTATAGTGTTTAGTTTATAGTTGTTTAGATCCATTGTTAAAGATTAGATAGTGTGATATGCTTAAGTTCAACACACACACACACTTGTTTAAGTTTCATGTTTTGTTTTTCGGTTTTTGGTTTAACCGATCTGGTTTTCATGAATAGATAGAATCAAAACAAGTTTACATGGTTTAATGTATATTAGATATATTCTATATACATGTATGCTTTATATCTCAGACAAACTTATTTTGATATGCCTATTCATGTATTTGGAGTTTTGTGTTTTAACAAAACATATTTTTGGACTTTAAGTCAAAAACATTGATATATATATCTTTCATGTATATTGGAGTATATCCATATACTATATGCCTCAAATGTTGTTTAATATCATGTTTTTGTATTTGGATGAGTTTTGAATAAAACGAATTTTCAATTCAAAAATCCAAGTTTTGGAAAATACGGGTTTTGGTTTTGACAAAATTTCCATAGCACAAAAATTATTCAAATTGTTTTAAATATGTGTTGAATTTTTCCACACATGTTTGTATATCAAAGTATTATACTAGAACTATTTTTATGGATTTTTAGAGAATTTATGGGATTTATTTGATAATTAAAAATCAAGTTTTTCAAGTCCTAAAATTGTTTCTGCCAGGCCCTGGCGGTCGACCGACCGGTTGACCGAACCAGGAGCCGGTCGACCGGAACGGTCGACCGGACGTGCACGAGACGTGCACAAAGGCCATTGGGTTTGGCCGGTAGACCGTGCGGTCGACCGACTGTAGCATCCTTACTCACGGTCGACCGGGCGGTCGACCAGAGCTTGGCAACGGTCAAATCTTGACCGTTGGCCGGTCGACCGGATGGTCAATTCTGACCATATTTGGCTGCAACGGCTAGTTTTTTTAAAGGGGCTATAAAAACCCCATATGTGGGCTGTTTTGGGTAAGATTTCCAAGAGCAAAAATTCTCCATTCTCTAGTGTTTTTACAAGTTTTAAAAAGAGTTTTAGAGATTCAAAGATTTGATCTTTAATTGTTTTAAAGTGTTTTTATTTCAAAGAAAATAGTCTTTTAGGAATTTATTTTTTGTCTAAAAATTCTATATCTATTTGAGATTTTCCCAAGTGATTTTCTTTGTTCAAAACATTTGTTTTCTCACACTTGAGCTTATCATTCTATCCTCTCTATAGGATCTTTGTTTTCGTGGGAAAGATTTGGTTTGTGGTCTTTTGATCACCAAGTTGTAAACCCTCCTTGACTTGTGATATCCCTCTTGTGTAGAGGTTGATTTTGGAGTGGTGGTTGGCTCCCTCTAGTTAGAGGTGGAGAGTGTTGGCATCCCTCTTAGTGAAGAGGTGGATTGTGTTGTTTGTGGCTTTGTGCCTATCCCTCATTTGTGAGGTTGATATTGATGGCTTTGTGCCTAGCCTCTAAGTGTAGAGGTGGTGTTTGTAATTGAGAGAGGAGTTGTGTACTCCCGGTGATTGTATTGCCCCAAATCCACAGTGGAGGTTCCCTGTGTGGGAGTCCTGTGTGGACAAGTTAGTGGATTGAAATCCTTCTGTGCGAAGGCGGGGACGTAGAGCTGTGTGCTCGAACCTCGAAACATATTCGTGTGTTTGCGATTGATCCATTGACTCTCTATCTCTCTCTCTCTCTTTACTATTGTGCCTTGCATCATTTCATATTGCACATTCATACATATATGCTTGGCTTGTTTGTGTGTGCCTCACTTGTGCTTAACCACGAGAGCTTCATATAGCACCTCAACTCTTATTCAGAGGAATCAAGAGGAGTTAGTCCAGAGCCCTTCACCAGGAATTCGGCTACACTCGTTGGTTGCATTAAGTGTAGTTACAATTAAGTTTTTAATTTCCGCATTTTGTTCATTAGATTAGCCGTACACCTATTCACCCCCCCTCTAGGTGTACTTACACAAAGTAGTGTTCATCTTTCTTTACAGAAGTTCTAGACAGATCTTTTAGTAAGGTCATATCCCATTCTCTCCATTATGCAGTATGACTCCTATCGATAATGAAATAATTATGGAGACTCAGAATCACCCTGCGAACTTTCATGAGTTACTGGCTCAGATTTGATTCTCTCAAATAGGATTAGTTTTTGACCCTTGTATTTGACTGCCACTTTGAAAAAGGTACCATGTGCGTCAGTCGCCCTTTCATGTGTCATGAAAGATGACCTTATCGGGGCATACAATGATGTTAGAGCATGCATTAAAGAAGACCTTATCTACATCAGTACTAGTATATGACAATACACATTCAGAAGCTAATGCAGAAAGGTAAGCCAAATCTAAATTTTCATTAATAAACCACTCGCCTTCAAAAACGGCGGTGTTATAAAAATTAAGCTTATAAACGTTCGTTACAAAAGGGTTTATTTTCAGAGACACTCTTCTTTGGTTCCGGCTCAGCATCAACCTCGTTGCTAGAGTCAGGATCTTCTGGAGATGGATCCTCAGCAGTCTAGAGAGAATCTTGATAGAGGAGATTGCTTGTAAAGTACTTCTCTACCCCCTTGAACGGATGTTTTTCAGCAATCAATGTTCTCACTTCTCCTTCTTCATCGACATTTTTCATCACCTAATGAAGGGTCGATGTGACGATGGAATTACGGTGAATCCATGGGCGTCTCAACAGCAAATTGTAGGGCGTAGCAGCATTAATGACATAACATATCGACTTCAAGTCTCCGATTTGACATTTGAGCTTGATCTTACCAATCTGGTGCATATCATTGGCGTTGAATCTATAGAAAGTAGTTTGAGTGACGCTCAGCCGATGGGCGAGAATCTCCAAGTGTTGCATGACCCTATGGGGTATAATACTCAATATGAATCCTGAATCAACTTGAATGCGACTCACTTCAGATGATCTGATGTACCCTGTGTAATATAGGGGTCTGTCATGTTTCCCTTATATTTGTATATCATCTGGTGTGAATGTAATGCATGTGAACTGCTTTGAGATACGATGACAGTGTTGTCGTCTTCCTCTTCACGCACAGCAGGAATCTGAGTCATGAAAGCCTCTGAATCTGCTAATGTTTCTCTAAGAGCTTCCTTCGTAGACTTGGAGAGTCTCAAAAGCTCGTAAAGAGTGATCTGAGTAGGGATGTTGGCAAGCTGAGCCAAAACATCAAAGCGGAAGGGAGTTGTTAATTGTTCCACATTGTCTTTTTAAAGAGCTTTGGTATAAAGAAGACCTTTCCATTGCTTCATGGATTGCTTCGTATGTTGCTCAATTGTCTCCTTAGTTGGCTTTGGGAGACTCGCCACATGGGTCGACCAACAGACGGTTCGGTGCAGGTTTCCTATTTGAATTCTGACTTTGTTTCTGATCTGATTTCAGAGTTGTTGGTTTCTTTTTTTTTTGGATTCTCTGACTATATATTGAGGGGTGTTAAACTCTTATTTGTAACATGTATTGATGATTTGATTAATAATATCTCTCTCTTTTTGCCTCGAGGATATAGGCAAATTGTTGAAGCTCATTAAATCTCGTGTTCTTTACTTTGTCTTCTATTTGTGCGTATGTGATTGATCTTAGAAACTCTTATAGTTGTCTGAACTTCGGAGGACCCAACGCAGCACTTCCCCACAAATTCTATCACAAACTTGTCACAAGCTTGTCTGCTCAAGTCTGACTCTAAACTTTAGAAGAGTGTGACCTGTGAGGTCCAAAACTATGATGAGCGTGGCCCTCCACTGAAATTCCACAGAGACGTGGGGTCTCCTCAATCGCATGTTTGTCATAAAGAGCTGCCCTCTGATTGTCCTCTGATTGCAATTTGCTCTCGATAAGCAACTCTAAAATCTAAAAGAGTGCGACTTGTGAGGTCCAAAACTCTGTCGTCAGGTGCTGGAGAAAAGCCCTCCACTGAAATTCCATAGAAACGTAGGGTCTACTCAATAGCTTGTTTATCCATGAAGAGCTGCCCGCTGATTGCAATTTGCTCTCAATAAAGCAGCACTTCTCCTGGAATCTTAGCTCATCCTATCCCAAAACCATTCTTCAACCTCTCAACTCCATCTCGATCGTGACCTCGATCATGGCCGCTGCTTCCGAAACTCTGACAACATGCACGGAGCCTAAAAAGGGGGGCTGGGTGACTGTCCCTTTTATCATAGGTCTCTCTCATGTATTATTCTCATATAAATAGTTTTTTTTTTTTTTTGCTGTTTTCGAGTTTGAGATCCCATCTTCTCTCTCTCTAAAAAAAAAAAATAATAAGATAATAAAATTATAATTAATTTGCTGCAGGGGCCAAAGTAGCAGTGTGCGCGGCCGTGTACGGGCTGTTGTCAAACCTGACAGTGTATCTCATCCAGCAGTTCAACATCCCCAGCATCAACGCTACCCAGATCAGTTCCGTCATCAGCGGCGTCAGCTCTCTTGCTCCGGTCATTGGGGCCATCGTCGCCGACGCCGGCCTCGGCTGCTTCAACGTCATCTGCGGTGCCACTGCGGCCTCTTTCCTTGTAACATTCTTACCCACCCTCAAGTACTAACTATTTTATTGAAAAATGGATGCAGTCTCAATAAGCATTCAATTTGTCATTACGTGTTCTGGCCCCGGAACCTCAAGTTAGGCTTGGATATTTTTCGGAGAATGAACGTTATTCTACGTTTTTTTTTGCAACTAACATCATCTGTAGGGAAAAACATTAAATGGGTATATTAATATAATGACACCTGACATTTAATATCTGTTACCTGATTGGATACTGATTTCAGTATTAGAGAGATTTTGGGAACAAAAGGAGACATAAAACATGTTCCTCCCAAAACTTATGGAAATTAAAAACATTACTAATTGATCATAAAACTGAACTTTAGCAGGTTTCGACTGGCCTAGTATCAGTGATCCTTGATCAACGAATGTCGACTCAAAAGTTATCAAATGCTTGAACAACCTGAATCAATTTACTTGCAATTGTTTGGTTGCAGGGTTTGATCTTGTTCATGATGATCTCCGCAATTCCTTCCTAAGGCCGCCTCCGTGCTCACCTGAGATGTGCCCAGGCCCGACAACATGGCACCTTGCAGTGCTCTACACGGCAACAGCGCTAATTCTTTCAGGATTGGGAGGCACTCGATTCATCTCCGCAACATTTTGTGCCAGCCAGTTGGATAGTATCAGAGAGCAAGCTACGCTCTTCAATTGGTATGCTATGGCCCTCTACGGTTCAGCCTTAATTGGACTTACAGTGGTCGTCTACGTTCAAGTTGGTTTGAGCTGGACTTGGGGCTTCACTCTGTGTGCAGTTCTTTGTGCGCTCGGCCTCCTTGTTTTCCTCTTGGGGGCTCCATTTTATCGGCATCCAAAGCTTCAAAAGAATCCATTCCTGACAATGTTGCATGCCATTGTTCAAATTGTAGGAAGAAGGAAGAAGATGGAGTCACCTGATACCCACGATTATTATGAGAGGCTTGACGATGGATCGACTAATGATTCAGAAGTTCCAATTTCATGTCCAAGGTACTTCCATTTGTTGAACTAGCGACTTTGAAGTTCAAAAATTTGAAATGATATACTCTTAAACAAATTTTAGCTGTGGCCAAGCTAACTAATTTACAAGATAAAATGACATACCATCATGTTCATCAAATTCTTTATGTATATTAAATAGTTGCATGTAATTTGGATGCCAGTGTTTAAATTTCAAATCTTGAATCTATGATCACTTTTGTTAAAATCAACCAGTTTCTTTCGCCTGCGTGCAGTTATGGTAATTTAGCCCTTTTCATATATTCTAAGCCTGCAAACATCCATGAGTGAAGATAAATATTTCTTGTGCAGTTCTGGTGATTCGATAGCTCAAATTGAAGAAAAGGAAATCGCCAAAGATGATTTTAGCCCCCTCATTGGACTCATTCCCCTCATGTCCACTAACATTCTCTTGTACATTTCAGTGTCCATAGTAGGTAGCCTTACAATACTCCAAGCTCTAGTCATGGACCGTAAATTAGGCCCCAATTTTACCATTCCGGCTTCTTCTATGTCCGTGTTCACCATCATCACCTCCATATTATTCGTGCCCCTGCTCGCGCACGTGGTCTACCCAATATGGCACAGGCTAGCGCATAAGCAACTGACATTCCTTCAGCGCATTGGTCTTGGCCACGTCGCTGACATTCTTGCTCTGGTGACTGCTGCTCTGATCGAATTGAAAAGGCGTGAGGCCTTGTCAGGCTCTACTGAGGCAATGTCGGTGCTGTGGCTTGTGCCAGCTCTAGTTCTTCTGGGGTTGGGGGAGGCATTGCATTTTCCGAGCCAGCTCGCATTCTTATACCAGGAACTGCCGAATTCATTGACCAATTTGGCGACAGGAGTGATTGCGCTTCTGTTTAGCATCGCATTTTTCATGACCTCGGGGGTCATCACGTTGGTTAGGAGAATCACTCCTTGGTTGCAGGATGACACTAACAGATCTAGACTGGACAATGTGTACTGGATGTTGACAGTGGTGGTAACTCTCAACTTTTGCTACTTCCTGATATGTGCAAAATTGTACGAGACAAAAGCAATAGAAGTATGATCACTGAAGGAGATAAAAGCGAAGTTGCCAATCTAGTTGTCATAATACTGTGAATAAATTTAGTATGGTAAGAATTTTTAGTAATAGTATGTACAGTACTTAGTTTTCTATATATTATGACAACATAATCATCTAGTTCCATGTTCTGAGCTGCATTAATTGCCTTGCATCATTGTTGATTTTTTTAATAGATTTGTTTTTGTGTTGTGTATACCCTTAATTATATTGTAATGGTGAGTTCCCTACTGTAATTTGAGAAACATATGGATTATATAGTGTGAAAAGCGATGTATCTATGTTTCATTATGGGGAAAAAAAAAAAAAGAAAGAAATACTTCTCATGTTTGTGAAAGGTATATTTGGGAATAGACTTAAGAACAATTGGTAGGAAAATTCAGAGTTTATAATTGTTTTGGCATTCTAGGGTAGACTCAAGCAGATAGCGGCAACACAGGAAAAGGGTTTAGTTAAAAAAAATTCACAACTATTTTACCAGAAGTGCTTTATTCATGTTCCTTAATGTTGAACACCCCCAACCCGTTCTCTCTTTATAGACGGCACACTTGCTCACGTCGAACCAGGTGGTATCCTCTTGTTTGGGAGATCGCCCCCCGCCAAAGGAACCTTCTTCATCTTGTCTATTCCTTGCTCCACTTTCCTATGCAACTCAAAATAGGAAAGGATGTAAGTGGTTAGGTGGACAGAGAGGCGTTCAAGAGGGTACTCCTGCCTCCCAATGAGAGTTTTCCCTTAAATACCTTCCAGTTTCTTTTCAATCTTCTCAATCATGAGTATCCAATCCAGCTTTCTCAGTGACGTGGGATGAACTGGGAGCCCAAGATATTGCAAGAGAAAGACGTTAGGATCGACAAAAACGTAGATGAAGAAAGGAGGCAAAAAAAAACAGATCAATCAAAGATACCAGAAATTACGTGAAAAACTCAAATAAGGAAAAATTACGGAGCCGCACACAAATCCACTATTATTAGAGAGATTATAGGGGAGAAGAAGAGAATCCTCATCACTACTCTGTGTAATGGCACTCACAATAGATTAATACTCCATCAAATTTTTTAACCCTAATGACGGCACATCTCTTTTAATAACATAAACTTGGGTTACAAGTTGTGAGTTCTCTAAATTGCTTTTGACGTGTTTTTCAAGTTTCTCTAGCAAAAAAGTTTTAGACTGGACAGCTTTCAGGCTGGACTACACTGTCTCCAGGCTGGATTGCGCTGTTATCAGGCAGGACAACTTCTTCGCACCTCCGAGGGGTAACTCTGATTTGTCATTACGGAGTTCTCCCCCTGCTAGGTGCTACGGAGTGATTTTCCACTTCCAGAGACTTAATTACTATGGAGGCTATCACTCTGGAGATTTCTTCCTCCAGAAGGCTCTATCACTCCATTCTCGTCGTCAACCTGAAACTCCGAACTCGCCCAACCATATGTCCTGGAAAGTTCTGTTGTCGCTTCGAGATCATCCTATTAATTGCGTATGGCAACTCTATCAAGGTAATAATCTGACTCCAAAACTTAACAATCTCCCGCTTGGAGACTAATTATTATCACAGCAGCGGCATTCTCTCTCTCTCTCTCTCTCTCTCTCTCTCTCTCTCCCCCCCCCCCCCCCCTCTCCCCCCTCTCCCCCCCTCCCCCCCCATGTACTCTTGCTTTCAATTCAAAGTGGCAGTTGTTGCGACTCAACTCTAAATCTTCACCCTAGAAGACCTGCAGAGGCTGAGAAGGTCTTCAGCTTCTCCTTCGTGACCACCTTAGTTAGCATGTTCGCAGGATTCCAACTCGTGTGTATCTTCACCAATGATTACACACCGTCCTTCAAATGAATGCAGGTGGAGTGGTACAACACATTAATGTGCTTGATGTTTTCCATTGATTTGAATATGAAAAAACTTTACAAAAGTTGAAGAGAAGTTACAAGTAATCAAAAGATTACAATAACAATCCTCTCAGAGTTTCTGAGAAAGTGTACCGATGGAAGTCTAGTCAGCACACGACCACTTTAATTTTGTTGACGATGTGAGCGATCGAGTCTTCTAGTCTTCTGCTTAGGAATTTTCATCTCGCGTGATTCTGAAAATCCTTCAAGAGAAGAAGATTTTGATAGTATTAGCACCCTAAAAGAAAAATAAAGTTCCCTAAAAAAACTTGGAAGCTAGAGAGTAATCTCTTGTGAAAATTTCAAATCTCCAGGAATCAGCCTCCCAATCCTCCAAACTTCAGCCCCCCAAAACCCTCAAAAATTCAGTCTTGAATCCCTCCTTGCAATGGGCTATTTATAGGCTTTATGGAATGTAATTGCTCTCCTGAAAATCAATAAAGTTTGTCAGTTGAACTTTGCACTTGAAGCTAAAATAGCTTCGCTGCGAACCTAAACACAGCTTGTGTGAAGTTAGGACCTGCTTGCGAGGTTAATCAGCCTGCTGGTTTAGGGTTGTTACACAAATCTCTTAATTTTCTCTAACTAAATGAGAGATTTTCCTTGATCTTCTCCAACTAATTAAAAAGAGTAAAGAGATCACGATAATTAACTGCCCAAAAAGTGACATCCATCACATTAATCTCGTGCTAAGATTTATATGATCAAAAATGACCAAAAGAGCTCGCATCGGAGCTAAGCTTCATGCGAAGCTAGAAAATAAGCTTACGACGGAGCTACAAAAGAGTTTCATGCAAAGCTGGAAGATAAGCACACATAGGGGCTATTCAGAGCTTCTGTGAAGTTAGAAATAGCTCTTGAACAGAGCTACAAAGAGCTTCATGCGAGACTAGAACTGAGCTTGTAGCGAAGTTAGAAAAGAGCTTGCAGCGAAATTAGAAGAGAGCTCTTAACAGAGCTATGAAAAGTTTCAGGCAAAGTTAGGAAATGAGCCCACAATGGAGCTACTCAAAGCTTGCTGTAAAGGTAGAACTGAGCTTACAACGAAGCTAGGTGTTAGCCTCTTGGGCTTTTTTCAGAAGGCAATGCTTGGTCACTGTCTGCTTTATTGGATCACTGGAGTCTAAATCACTGGTTTGTCTATCAGGGATGGATAGTTATTCAACCTATCTGCGACTTGTCTTTTAGAAGTGTAAACAAGTTAGACATCGTTCGGACCAGTTGCAGAGCTGTCTTAGAGTTTGTTTTTTTAGAGTGTCAATAAAACCCCCATCAAAATTTTCGTGAATCTGTAATGGATTGGTACATATTCTGAAACACTTTGAACTTGAAGTCTGTGACATAAATTTTGACATTGGTTAGGTCAGAAAAGCCCATTTGGTTGGGTGCAAATGTGTATTGAATTATGTAGCCAGATTGGTTAACCTAGGAACTCCATGTGAAGTGAGCTTCATGCGAAACTAATAGATAAGCTCTCAGTAGAGCTAAAATAAAGTTTCAGGCAAAGCTAAGAAATGAGCTCGCAGTGAAGCTAGAAGATGGCTCTTAACAAAGCTATGAAAAGCTTCATGCAGAGCTAATGATGAGCTCATAGCGGAGCTAAAATAAAGCTTCTTGCGAAGCTAAAGATGGTGTCTTTGCGAAGTTTAAACAGCTTCGTTGTTAGGGTTCTTACCCTCGAACTGTTGTTTTAAATTTGATTTGAAGTGACATCTTTGCATGCTTTTTAAGGAGGCAAAGCTTAAGACACAACAGTGTCTGTAAAAGCCAACCTTGGCTGAATTTTCAGAGAAGTTAACTTCTTTTTAAACTTTCAAAAACTTTCAGAGAGAATTCACTTCATCTCCTTCCTTCAAATCTTTCAAAATCTACTTGCAAGATTCCATGACACCAAAGCAGTGCCCAGGGAAAGAGGTCCCCACCTCTGCGATGGAGGCGTTGCCTCCTCTGATCCTTGAAACCGATTGCTCACAGGGTTTTTCCTCTTTTCAGAGATTTTTTTAATCTCTTTCAAAGCCAATTCTGGCTATTTCACGGTGAATCTATCATGATTCACTAGAAGCTGATGATCTTAAGGAGTTGAACTCTCTCAAATTTGATTCCATCAAATTTTAGGGGATGTATTCCCCTTTAATTTCATTGATCGAAATTAGAAATTGAAGGGCTTCTTCTTCAAGCTTCTAGGCGAAGCTAGCCCTTAGGGCTTTTTACATTCGACTTCTTGGTAGAAGGCGAAGCTAAGCTTCAGAGTGAAGCTAAATGGAGGACCTTGAGTCCTTTGAATTCTTCTAGGCACAAGTGCTTTTTAAGCTTCAAAGCGAAGCTAGATTTTAGGACTTTTTTGCACTCTATCTCTATACAGTGAAAAGCTTTCCCTCAGAGCGAAAGTAGCTTTGCTCCTGGAGTGAAACTGAGTCGGGATTAGCTTCGCTCGGAGAGCGAAGCCATGGCTTGAGTTTTCTTCCACTTTTTCTTCTCCATTTTCTAGAGGATAACATGTTTATTCTTCTTTGCTTTACAGTGCATTACACTCCCAGCCAATCTAACGGTTTATTCAGATCAGTGATGGGGATGGATGGGAATATTTGCTTTCAGTTTTAGGGACAAGCGTCATTATTTAGCGAGGGGAGTACTCCGGAGAGAAACACACTCATCATGAGAGGAGATGAGCATATCCTTCGCGCTATTATCTCTAGTGCTCCACTGGAGGGAGAAGACCGAATAATTTACAGGAAGCTGGATTTGAGATTCGGAGATGCAGCGCTAGATATCGATCAACAACTACTTATCGGAGAAGGATAATGGGTTTACACCTTGGATGGTGATCAGTATTATCTCCGGGGAAGCAGATGCCACTATCCTCTAACTTTCTTTCAGTCAGTAATGACACCGAGGACAATGAAATGGGGTGTGAGTTGATGCACAGAATCAGTACACGTGGGGATCCTGACCTAAACTAGGTTCACCAGGAGTGGCCCTCCTCGCAGCTTCATCGGTCTGCTCTCAGGCAACGTTGGTCGTGAAATACCCGTGGTGAGAATCTTGACAAGGTCCCAAACTTTTTGAATCAGTTTGTGAAGGCCGAAAGTAACTATCCTGCCATGGACTTTTAGACACCAAGGTGGGTGTGCGCTTTGTAGTGCTGGAGTAGTCTCACCGTGCATGTGCTGGACATGTTTGACGCCGATTTGAAGTGGTTGGGGCTTCATAAACTTGTCAGAGCCACGTGCTTCGGGATAAACATCAGTATCCCCAGTTCTACACCATCTTGGAGATGTAATGCCTAGTGTCAAGTACATTTTTCACATCAGTCGGTGAGGTGGGGATGGGCTCCATGAGATATGGAAAGTCTTCAATCTCCCTATGAGTTCCATGCCATACGTGGAGTACTTTTCATCTGCCGAGAAGTTGGCATGACTGGAGAAGGACGAGCTGGCCATGTACGAGAAGTACAGAGAATTGATGTGCCAATTCTACATTTGTCTCGATCTCTAACCTAGTCGCGGGAATGTAAACAGCTTGAAATCTTGGGTTGAATACTTATTCCTGGTCATGGACCGGCCTCTTGAAATCTCTAGACTCCAGCGGCGGACAAATGGATTGACAGGGCCATGAAGGTAGGAAGATATCAAGACGTTGTTTTGGAGGAAGACGACGGTGAATATGAGCGAGGGGACACATTTTTGAGCTTCTATTGCCAGGCTTCAAAACCAATATCCCGGAAGGGCCGGTTGGCTGGCTATATGTCAGCTTGGCTGAAATGGTGTGTGGTCCCATCTTTGCCTCATGATGAAATTATGATTGAGGGAAATATATGCACAAAAATACAAAATTTAGAAATGAAAATTTAGAAAGTGCAAGATTCTCAATTCTACCACTATAGCAAGTGGTTATATGGGCCGTGATCCACACGGAGGGACATAAGATGGAAGTTTTTGGTAAGTTTCTTTTCAAGTTACAAAATCGGTTTAAAGTTCTTCTTTGTTTCTAAAAAAAAAAAAGAGAAAATGAATCTATGTTAGAATGGAAAAGAGTGGAAGATAGAAGAAGATGTTGATTGTAGATTTAAAATCATAAGTTAAAAAAATGAAAAAGAGCAAAAAAAAGAGTTGATTGAAGATGTGTATTCTACACTAAGAAATCAAAAGAAAGAAAATCTAAAATACTTACTTACCTCCTTAACATTTGCTTACCTTTGATCCTTTGCAACGATTGAGTTTGTCTTGAAGGTGATTGAAGCATGACATGTTAGCCCAAAGGCCCTTCACCCTAGTTTTGATGATGATCAACTCATGTAGTTATAGTTACTAATGATCTTGTGTTTAAATAGTGACAGATTCATGATCAAGATCTTAGTAGGTGCATAGCTCAACAAAGGATAAAAGAACAAGATTTGGAGCTTGCATGTGGTGATCCAAGGAGTTTTTGGATCAAGCTTGGACCAAGTCAAGAAGATGAGAAGCCTTCAAGTGAAGACTTCAAGAAGATGAAGACTTGGGTCTAGGTATAGAATTTGTTTTGTTTGTTTTAGTAAAAATGTAAAGGATAGATAGTTGGTGGATTGCTCAAGTTATATCACACACACACACTCTTGATAGAACTCTTGATTTAATTGATTTCATAAAAGATTTCTTTTTAGAAAAGAATTTTTATTAAGTAAAAGATTTTCTTTGAGACGAAATATAAAAACTTTGGATTTTGGTATTTCATAGTTCATATCTTTAAACCAAAATCTTGTTTAGAGCTTTATATCAAAAACATAGATATTTCTTATTGATTGTGTAGTGGATCATATCCATACACACTATGCTTTAAAATGAACTCATATATCTTGTTTTTGTATTTGATGAAGATTTAGAAAAACAAGTTTGGAAAAACATGTTTTGGAAAAATACCTTTTAGTTATTGAGCTAATATTTCCAAGTTACAAAAATAGACCAAAACATCTATAACATGTCTTGATTTTGTGCAAGCATGTTTGTTCTTTCAAGTATATTGGTAAAACTATTTTTGTAGAATTTCCATGTATTTTTAAGATTTTATAAAAGATTTTTAATCCTGTTTTCAGACCTGGAAACTGGCTGACAGGCCAAACCGGTCGACCGGTCCGGTCGACCGATGTGCACAGCCCTGTGCACGTTGTCAGCACAGTGGCCGGTCGACCGGGTCGGTCGACCGACCAAGAGAGCTTTGCTCTCTGGAAATATCAGTCGACCGGGCCGGTCGACCGACAGTTCATTCCAGGTTATCGGTCGACCGAGCCGGTCGACCGGTGGCTGCAACGGTCAGAAAAATGACCGTTGGCCGGTCGACCGGCGGTCGACCGACAGCACTGACAGGAGCCCAACGGCTCTATTTTCTGGCAGCCCTATAAAAGGGGTCTTGTCACTTGTTTTAGGCAGAAGATTTTTGAGACTTCTTGAGCAGATTTTCTGATACTTTTAGAAGAGTTTTCTCCACAAAATAGAGTGCTAATACTTCCAATCAAAAGGGAGTTTTTATCAAGAGAGTGTTAAAGTGATTTCTTGTGTTTTCCATCAAAGCTTTCTTTCCTTGATTTCTCACACTTCACTTGAGCTTCCATTGTATATCTATCCTATAGGGAAAGTGTTGTAGTGAGCTTTTGTAATTGGTGATCAAGTGTTAGATCACCAAAGAGATTTTCTTTGTACTTTGAGGAGACGGGCAAGTGTGCTCGTTGTGGTTGGAGTTCGGTTGTGAACTCTTGGTGGTAGAGGTACGGCCTCGGCGAGTCGGTGGACTTGCGTGTGTACGGGACTTGGGAGTCCGAGGGTTTGTAGGTGTACGGCACCGAGGAGAGATCCGGTGGGATCTTGCATAGTGGAAATCCTTCGTGTGTCGAAGGCGGGGATGTAGAGCAAGTGTGCTCGAACCTCGAAACAAACCCTTTGTGTTTGCGATTGCTTACTCTTCCCTCTCTCTCTCTCTTTGTCTCTTTTATATCTTGCATTTACTTTCATTGTGTTCATCTTATATATGCATGATATATACCCTTGTGCTTAATTGTTATATACTTGCGTGGGATTGCTTGTTAACACTAGTATTCAACCAAGAGAGCCAACGCGGCACCTCAACCCATTCAAGGGGAATCTAGAGGAGCTTGTCCAGAGCCTCGCAAGGGGAATTCGGCAACACTCTTGTGTTATACATAAGTGTTTAAATTAAAAGAAGTTTAATTTGGTCTACTTAATTTTAATTCCGCATTATTTGTTCATAAGTGACCATTAGATTAGCCATCACCTATTCACCCCCCCTCTAGGTGAACTTACAATTGGTATCAGAGCTAGTGCTCTTGATAAGGGTCTAACAACCTAAGAGTTAAAGATCCTACATTTGGGCTAATCACAATATTTGTTGTACACACACACCTCACCATGGACTCTATGTCACCACCCACCTTTGACATTCTTAACATCCACATTTGGAAAGTTAAGATGTCATTATTCCTCAAAGCCCTAGGTTATAATGTATATCTTGCCACTACTAATAATGCTTATTGTATAGATGGTAAGAATATAGAGGCTAATGCAAAAGCCTTAAATGCTTTGAAGAGTACCCTAAATGATGATTACTTATTTAGGGTTGCTAATATTGATTCGGCTTTTGTAGCTTGGAACATCATCATCTCCCTTGGCGAAAATGAACAATATTATGCCGGGAGCGATTCGGATGTTGGAAGCGACACCTCCAACAAGTGCTACATGGTCCAAGGGGATGACCCCCTTGAGGTAACTTCCGAATCCGAGGATGAGGACATGTCATATGATGAGCTTACTTCATTTTGCCATATGATTATTGAAAAATATGACATGATAAAGAAAGAAAATAAAAATTTGAAAAAGGACATTGCTTGCATGCATATAGAACAAGACTCTTTTAGAGATAACATTGCATGTTTAGAAAAAGATAACAAGATTTTGAAAAAGGAATTTGATTGCATGCTTAATGAAAATGATTCACTTAGGAATAAAGTCGCATGCTTAGAAAAAAAAAGAAGATTTGAAAAATGAGAATGTTTCCTTATTTTCTAAATTGAGTATTTTGTGTGAAGGAAACAATACTTTGAAAGAAAAGATTGATTTGGTGGAAAAACAAAAGGAAAGTATTTTGCAAGAAAATAAGTCTTTGAAAAGAAAATTTGTTGAAAAAGAAAAAGATAATGTTTGTAAAAAGAAAAAGAAAAATGATTCTTCATCTCATCATGCTTTTCATACCACATCCAATGAGATTAAGAAAAATAAGATAAATAATTTGAGCTCTAATTTGAGCACATGTGCATTCAATCATTCTAAGTTGGAATCCTTGTTTCAAAAGAAACAAGTTCCTCATGCTCATGCACATCATCATACTCATCATGCTCATGCTTATGGTGCACATCACGATCACAATCACACTCATAAGCATCATGCTAAGGTGTACATTTGTACACATTGCGGCCGCAAAGGCCATCTAGCAAGATATTGTTTTGATAAGAAACCATATTTATATTTTGCTAAGTATAATAAATTTTGGGTTCCTTACAATAATGCTAACCCCAAAGGACCCAAGAAAACATGGGTACCAAAATCCCCACCTTTTGATTTTGATGTAGGTGAGGGCTCTCACAAAACGTGAGAGGATTGGTGCCTTGGTAGCCAATGCAATGGATATGATGGACACTCTTATAGATGCATTGCTATCAAGGAAATTTGGTGGAAAAGACCACCATGCTTGGAGCTTTGAAGTTGGTAACAATTTCTTAACTCCTATTTTTATGTACATGCTTTATACTTTTATCATATTCATAGCATGTTCATGTTTTAAGATTTTGTGTGCTTTATGTGGTATTTACATGCTTAGATGTAGAATATATCAAACTTGTATCTATACATGTACACATAGTGAATTACAATTGACTCATATATGATTGAACTTCATGCTCACTTGTATCCACTTTATGCATATGTATAATCTAGTTTTGATAATTCTCATATATACATGTTTTGTCAATTTTTGTGATTTACTTCATGTATATGCATGTTTAATTCAAATCTAACAAATATACATGTATACCCGTGAGTCTCTTGCCTTCATGCAATATATATTGGACTCGTTTCATATTTGGGATATGTATGCATATTGTTAGAATTGAATAAATCATACATATACCATGAAGATTAGTATTTTTTAAATAATAATAAAAAAAATGATTTTCATGTTTTTGATTTGTATTAAAACATGTGTAAAACAAAATGTGATTTACGATCTTTTTGGGCTTCAATGACTATTTTCATGTAGATACTATTTACATAACTTTTGAACACTCAATCTTTAAGAAAATATATAATTTGGAGCTTTATGGAATATGAGTGCTTGAACTTTTATGTATTTAGTAGTATTCATGAAATACATATGATCTTATATCTTTTTTAAGGATCTTTAACTAGTTTGTCAAAAATCCATTTAAACTAGTTATCTATTCTTCAAGTATTGCACATAATTCTATTTTTATGGATAAATTCTTTTGTGATTTCAAAATTTTGATGCTTCATTGTGTTGAATATTAGTTTAGATGTTAGTATTTGTCAACACTTGGATTTATACTTGTACACCTTATGGACCACAAATAAATCTATATATGATTGGGTTGAATGCTTATTTGTGCCTATTAGATGTACTAGTATAGCCTTGTGTTGATGATCATTACATTCTTAAACTTGTATTCCCATTTGGATTTATGTTATGATCATGTGATTTCATTTCATGTATATGGTTATTTTGCCAAAACATTAAGATATACATGGATACCTCTTGAGTCATTTGCCTTTCATGCAAATCTATATATATGGACTCAATTGTGTTAGAGATATGTATGTATGCTTCTTGTATTGACAAAACATACATATATTATGAAACATTTTTTTAACAAAATTTTTTTTATTTTCAAGGTTTTAAAAGTTATGATAATTCAAAATTTATGATTTGAAGGAATATTGAGTTTTATTGTAATTTTCATGATGCCATGCTTCACATAACATTAGTACACTTACATCTCTTGAAAACATTAAATGGACTTTATGGATTAGAGTGTTTCTTAGTGCCTTGTGATTTATGCATATTTCATGAAAAACCTTTGATTTATTCCTTGATTGAAGGATTCCGTGCTAGTTGTTAAACAAGTTCATTTAACTAGTTCGAATTCTTCATATGGTAGATTATATGATGTATACGCTTATGCTTACTTTTCAATTGGTATCATTGGATATGTTCAATGGTATCAATATGACTTCATGTTGTGTATATTCATATTTTGATTGTATGTATGAATGCTTTCAAATTTTAATTATATCTATTCATACATATATGTGATCTATTTGTGCTTATTTTACAATTAGTATCTTTTAAAGCACATAGATTGTTGATGCTAAGCTTAATTAGATTTCAAATTGGTATTTCATAATAAGCTTATGCATTGTGTTTTGAAATTGGTATCAAAAATTCAAAATTTGATTATTTTACAATTGATATCTCAAAATTTGTTGTTACTAAGAAAAAGTTAAAATTTTGTTTTGATAAAGAAAAATTCAAAATTTTTAATTTGTATTGTCTATATGCAAGGAGAGCTTAACATCTCTTCCATATGTAGATTCATGTTGAGTATATTATAATTTGAGGAGCTTGACAACTCTTCTTTTCATGATATACGTGTGTAGGGGGAGCTTCACATCTCCTCTTATGCATGACATATTATACGTTATGTGAATTAGGGCTTGTCATCCCTCTTTCATGTAATGTATATGTGTCGGGAAGCTAACTTAACGTCTTCCTCTTCATGAATTTATATCGCATATAAATTTTATTGATTGATTTGTATTTACCCCTCCTTGATCTCTTTGTTTTTAACAAAAAGGGGGAGAAAATTTGTTTGATGTATTTTTACTTTGAACCCTTTGTTGATGATTGACAAAAGGGGGAGAAGTATTAAGTATTGAGATTTTATATGCATGATTTCATGATTTCCTTACTTAAGGGGGAGAAGTATTTGGTTCCTTGCTTAAGGGGAGTAAGATTTGTATTTATGCATATATGTTGTCTTGCAATTAGGAGCAAAAGATTTGATTTATGATTTGATCTATATGATTGCATCTCCTACATTGCATACATGTCATGTGCTTTTATTGCCATATCTTGTATTTATTTGGTATGCATGAGTTAAGGGGGAGCTTCTTTGAAGCTTTACTTTAATCCATGCATATATAACTCCATGAGTTTTGTCATCATCAAAAAGGGGGAGATTGTTAGCCCAAAGGCCCTTCACCCTAGTTTTGATGATGATCAACTCATGTAGTTATAGTTACTAATGATCTTGTGTTTAAATAGTGACAGATTCATGATCAAGATCTTAGTAGGTGCATAGCTCAACAAAGGATAAAAGAACAAGATTTGGAGCTTGCATGTGGTGATCCAAGGAGTTTTTGGATCAAGCTTGGACCAAGTCAAGAAGATGAGAAGCCTTCAAGTGAAGACTTCAAGAAGATGAAGACTTGGGTCTAGGTATAGAATTTGTTTTGTTTGTTTTAGTAAAAATGTAAAGGATAGATAGTTGGTGGATTGCTCAAGTTATATCACACACACACACTCTTGATAGAACTCTTGATTTAATTGATTTCATAAAAGATTTCTTTTTAGAAAAGAATTTTTATTAAGTAAAAGATTTTCTTTGAGACGAAATATAAAAACTTTGGATTTAGGTATTTCATAGTTCATATCTTTAAACCAAAATCTTGTTTAGAGCTTTATATCAAAAATATAGATATTTCTTATTGATTGTGTAGTGGATCATATCCATACACACTATGCTTTAAAATGAACTCATATATCTTGTTTTTGTATTTGATGAAGATTTAGAAAAACAAGTTTGGAAAAACATGTTTTGGAAAAATACCTTTTAGTTATTGAGCTAATATTTCCAAGTTACAAAAATAGACCAAAACATCTATAACATGTCTTGATTTTGTGCAAGCATGTTTGTTCTTTCAAGTATATTGGTAAAACTATTTTTGTAGAATTTCCATGTATTTTTAGGATTTTATAAAAGATTTTTAAATCCTGTTTTCAGACCTGAAAACTGGCTGACAGGCCAAACCGGTCGACCGGTCCGGTCGACCGATGTGCACAGCCCTGTGCACGTTGTCAGCACAGTGGCCGGTCGACCGGGTCGGTCGACCGACCAAGAGAGCTTTGCTCTCTGGAAATATCAGTCGACCGGGCCGGTCGACCGACAGTTCATTCCAGGTTATCGGTCGACCGAGCCGGTCGACCGGTGGCTGCAACGGTCAGAAAAATGACCGTTGGCCGGTCGACCGGCGGTCGACCGACAGCACTGACAGGAGCCCAACGGCTCTATTTTCTGGCAGCCCTATAAAAGGGGTCTTGTCACTTGTTTTAGGCAGAAGATTTTTGAGACTTCTTGAGCAGATTTTCTGATACTTTTAGAAGAGTTTTCTCCACAAATAGAGTGCTAATACTTCCAATCAAAAGGGAGTTTTTATCAAGAGAGTGTTAAAGTGATTTCTTGTGTTTTCCATCAAAGCTTTCTTTCCTTGATTTCTCACACTTCACTTGAGCTTCCATTGTATATCTATCCTATAGGGAAAGTGTTGTAGTGAGCTTTTGTAATTGGTGATCAAGTGTTAGATCACCAAAGAGATTTTCTTTGTACTTTGAGGAGACGGGCAAGTGTGCTCGTTGTGGTTGGAGTTCGGTTGTGAACTCTTGGTGGTAGAGGTACGGCCTCGGCGAGTCGGTGGACTTGCGTGTGTACGGGACTTGGGAGTCCGAGGGTTTGTAGGTGTACGGCACCGAGGAGAGATCCGGTGGGATCTTGCATAGTGGAAATCCTTCGTGTGTCGAAGGCGGGGATGTAGAGCAAGTGTGCTCGAACCTCGAAACAAACCCTTTGTGTTTGCGATTGCTTACTCTTCCCTCTCTCTCTCTCTTTGTCTCTTTTATATCTTGCATTTACTTTCATTGTGTTCATCTTATATATGCATGATATATACCCTTGTGCTTAATTGTTATATACTTGCGTGGGATTGCTTGTTAACACTAGTATTCAACCAAGAGAGCCAACGCGGCACCTCAACCCATTCAAGGGGAATCTAGAGGAGCTTGTCCAGAGCCTCGCAAGGGGAATTCGGCAACACTCTTGTGTTATACATAAGTGTTTAAATTAAAAGAAGTTTAATTTGGTCTACTTAATTTTAATTCCGCATTATTTGTTCATAAGTGACCATTAGATTAGCCATCACCTATTCACCCCCTCCCTCTAGGTGAACTTACAATTGGTATCAGAGCTAGTGCTCTTGATAAGGGTCTAACAACCTAAGAGTTAAAGATCCTACATTTGGGCTAATCACAATATTTGTTGTACACACACACCTCACCATGGACTCTATGTCACCACCCACCTTTGACATTCTTAACATCCACATTTGGAAAGTTAAGATGTCATTATTCCTCAAAGCCCTAGGTTATAATGTATATCTTGCCACTACTAATAATGCTTATTGTATAGATGGTAAGAATATAGAGGCTAATGCAAAAGCCTTAAATGCTTTGAAGAGTACCCTAAATGATGATTACTTATTTAGGGTTGCTAATATTGATTCGGCTTTTGTAGCTTGGAACATCATCATCTCCCTTGGCGAAAATGAACAATATTATGCCGGGAGCGATTCGGATGTTGGAAGCGACACCTCCAACAAGTGCTACATGGTCCAAGGGGATGACCCCCTTGAGGTAACTTCCGAATCCGAGGATGAGGACATGTCATATGATGAGCTTACTTCATTTTGCCATATGATTATTGAAAAATATGACATGATAAAGAAAGAAAATAAAAATTGAAAAAGGACATTGCTTGCATGCATATAGAACAAGACTCTTTTAGAGATAACATTGCATGTTTAGAAAAAGATAACAAGATTTTGAAAAAGGAATTTGATTGCATGCTTAATGAAAATGATTCACTTAGGAATAAAGTCGCATGCTTAGAAAAAGAAAAAGAAGATTTGAAAAATGAGAATGTTTCCTTATTTTCTAAATTGAGTATTTTGTGTGAAGGAAACAATACTTTGAAAGAAAAGATTGATTTGGTGGAAAAACAAAAGGAAAGTATTTTGCAAGAAAATAAGTCTTTGAAAAGAAAATTTGTTGAAAAAGAAAAAGATAATGTTTGTAAAAAGAAAAAGAAAAATGATTCTTCATCTCATCATGCTTTTCATACCACATCCAATGAGATTAAGAAAAATAAGATAAATAATTTGAGCTCTAATTTGAGCACATGTGCATTCAATCATTCTAAGTTGGAATCCTTGTTTCAAAAGAAACAAGTTCCTCATGCTCATGCACATCATCATACTCATCATGCTCATGCTTATGGTGCACATCACGATCACAATCACACTCATAAGCATCATGCTAAGGTGTACATTTGTACACATTGCGGCCGCAAAGGCCATCTAGCAAGATATTGTTTTGATAAGAAACCATATTTATATTTTGCTAAGTATAATAAATTTTGGGTTCCTTACAATAATGCTAACCCCAAAGGACCCAAGAAAACATGGGTACCAAAATCCCCACCTTTTGATTTTGATGTAGGTGAGGGCTCTCACAAAACGTGAGAGGATTGGTGCCTTGGTAGCCAATGCAATGGATATGATGGACACTCTTATAGATGCATTGCTATCAAGGAAATTTTGGTGGAAAAGACCACCATGCTTGGAGCTTTGAAGTTGGTAACAATTTCTTAACTCCTATTTTTATGTACATGCTTTATACTTTTATCATATTCATAGCATGTTCATGTTTTAAGATTTTGTGTGCTTTATGTGGTATTTACATGCTTAGATGTAGAATATATCAAACTTGTATCTATACATGTACACATAGTGAATTACAATTGACTCATATATGATTGAACTTCATGCTCACTTGTATCCACTTTATGCATATGTATAATCTAGTTTTGATAATTCTCATATATACATGTTTTGCCAATTTTTGTGATTTACTTCATGTATATGCATGTTTAATTCAAATCTAACAAATATACATGTATACCCGTGAGTCTCTTGCCTTCATGCAATATATATTGGACTCGTTTCATATTTGGGATATGTATGCATATTGTTAGAATTGAATAAATCATACATATACCATGAAGATTAGTATTTTTTAAATAATAATAAAAAAATGATTTTCATGTTTTTGATTTGTATTAAAACATGTGTAAAACAAAATGTGATTTACGATCTTTTTGGGCTTCAATGACTATTTTCATGTAGATACTATTTACATAACTTTTGAACACTCAATTTTTAAGAAAATATATAATTTGGAGCTTTATGGAATATGAGTGCTTGAACTTTTATGTATTTAGTAGTATTCATGAAATACATATGATCTTATATCTTTTTTTAAGGATCTTTAACTAGTTTGTCAAAAATCCATTTAAACTAGTTATCTATTCTTCAAGTATTGCACATAATTCTATTTTTATGGATAAATTCTTTTGTGATTTCAAAATTTTGATGCTTCATTGTGTTGAATATTAGTTTAGATGTTAGTATTTGTCAACACTTGGATTTATACTTGTACACCTTATGGACCACAAATAAATCTATATATGATTGGGTTGAATGCTTATTTGTGCCTATTAGATGTACTAGTATAGCCTTGTGTTGATGATCATTACATTCTTAAACTTGTATTCCCATTTGGATTTATGTTATGATCATGTGATTTCATTTCATGTATATGGTTATTTTGCCAAAACATTAAGATATACATGGATACCTCTTGAGTCATTTGCCTTTCATGCAAATCTATATATATGGACTCAATTGTGTTAGAGATATGTATGTATGCTTCTTGTATTGACAAAACATACATATATTATGAAACATTTTTTTAATAAATTTTTTTTATTTTCAAGGTTTTAAAAGTTATGATAATTCAAAATTTATGATTTGAAGGAATATTGAGTTTTATTGTAATTTTCATGATGCCATGCTTCACATAACATTAGTACACTTACATCTCTTGAAAACATTAAATGGACTTTATGGATTAGAGTGTTTCTTAGTGCCTTGTGATTTATGCATATTTCATGAAAAACCTTTGATTTATTCCTTGATTGAAGGATTCCGTGCTAGTTGTTAAACAAGTTCATTTAACTAGTTCGAATTCTTCATATGGTAGATTATATGATGTATACGCTTATGCTTACTTTTCAATTGGTATCATTGGATATGTTCAATTGGTATCAATATGACTTCATGTTGTGTATATTCATATTTTGATTGTATGTATGAATGCTTTCAAATTTTAATTATATCTATTCATACATATATGTGATCTATTTGTGCTTATTTTACAATTAGAATCTTTTAAAGCACATAGATTGTTGATGCTAAGCTTAATTAGATTTCAAATTGGTATTTCATAATAAGCTTATGCATTGTGTTTTGAAATTGGTATCAAAAATTCAAATTTGATTATTTTACAATTGATATCTCAAAATTTGTTGTTACTAAGAAAAAGTTAAAATTTTGTTTTGATAAAGAAAAATTCAAAATTTTTGATTTGTATTGTCTATATGCAAGGAGAGCTTAACATCTCTTCCATATGTAGATTCATGTTGAGTATATTATAATTTGAGGAGCTTGACAACTCTTCTTTTCATGATATACGTGTGTAGGGGGAGCTTCACATCTCCTCTTATGCATGACATATTATACGTTATGTGAATTAGGGCTTGTCATCCCTCTTTCATGTAATGTATATGTGTCGGGAAGCTAACTTAACGTCTTCCTCTTCATGAATTTATATCGCATATAAATTTTATTGATTGATTTGTATTTACCCCTCCTTGATCTCTTTGTTTTTAACAAAAGGGGGAGAAAATTTGTTTGATGTATTTTTACTTTGAACCCTTTGTTGATGATTGACAAAAAGGGGGAGAAGTATTAAGTATTTGAGATTTTATATGCATGATTTCATGATTTCCTTACTTAAGGGGGAGAAGTATTTGGTTCCTTGCTTAAGGGGGAGTAAGATTTGTATTTATGCATATATGTTGTCTTGCAATTAGGAGCAAAAGATTTGATTTATGATTTGATCTATATGATTGCATCTCCTACATTGCATACATGTCATGTGCTTTTATTGCCATATCTTGTATTTATTTGGTATGCATGAGTTAAGGGGGAGCTTCTTTGAAGCTTTACTTTAATCCATACATATATAACTCCATGAGTTTTGTCATCATCAAAAAGGGGAGATTGTTAGCCCAAAGGCCCTTCACCCTAGTTTTGATGATGATCAACTCATGTAGTTATAGTTACTAATGATCTTGTGTTTAAATAGTGACAGATTCATGATCAAGATCTTAGTAGGTGCATAGCTCAACAAAGGATAAAATAACAAGATTTGGAGCTTGCATGTGGTGATCCAAGGAGTTTTTGGATCAAGCTTGGACCAAGTCAAGAAGATGAGAAGCCTTCAAGTGAAGACTTCAAGAAGATGAAGACTTGGGTCTAGGTATAGAATTTGTTTTGTTTGTTTTAGTAAAAATGTAAAGGATAGATAGTTGGTGGATTGCTCAAGTTATATCACACACACACACTCTTGATAGAACTCTTGATTAATTGATTTCATAAAAGATTCTTTTTAGAAAAGAATTTTTATTAAGTAAAAGATTTTCTTTGAGACGAAATATAAAAACTTTGGATTTTGGTATTTCATAGTTCATATCTTTAAACCAAAATCTTGTTTAGAGCTTTATATCAAAAACATAGATATTTCTTATTGATTGTGTAGTGGATCATATCCATACACACTATGCTTTAAAATGAACTCATATATCTTGTTTTTGTATTTGATGAAGATTTAGAAAAACAAGTTTGGAAAAACATGTTTTGGAAAAATACCTTTTAGTTATTGAGCTAATATTTCCAAGTTACAAAAATAGACCAAAACATCTATAACATGTCTTGATTTTGTGCAAGCATGTTTGTTCTTTCAAGTATATTGGTAAAACTATTTTTGTAGAATTTCCATGTATTTTTAGGATTTTATAAAAGATTTTTAAATCCTGTTTTCAGACCTGGAAACTGGCTGACAGGCCAAACCGGTCGACCGGTCCGGTCGACCGATGTGCACAGCCCTGTGCACGTTGTCAGCACAGTGGCCGGTCGACCGGGTCGGTCGACCGACCAAGAGAGCTTTGCTCTCTGGAAATATCAGTCGACCGGGCCGGTCGACCGACAGTTCATTCCAGGTTATCGGTCGACCGAGCCGGTCGACCGGTGGCTGCAACGGTCAGAAAAATGACCGTTGGCCGGTCGACCGGCGGTCGACCGACAGCACTGACAGGAGCCCAACGGCTCTATTTTCTGGCAGCCCTATAAAAGGGGTCTTGTCACTTGTTTTAGGCAGAAGATTTTTGAGACTTCTTGAGCAGATTTTCTGATACTTTTAGAAGAGTTTTCTCCACAAAATAGAGTGCTAATACTTCCAATCAAAAGGGAGTTTTTATCAAGAGAGTGTTAAAGTGATTTCTTGTGTTTTCCATCAAAGCTTTCTTTCCTTGATTTCTCACACTTCACTTGAGCTTCCATTGTATATCTATCCTATAGGGAAAGTGTTGTAGTGAGCTTTTGTAATTGGTGATCAAGTGTTAGATCACCAAAGAGATTTTCTTTGTACTTTGAGGAGACGGGCAAGTGTGCTCGTTGTGGTTGGAGTTCGGTTGTGAACTCTTGGTGGTAGAGGTACGGCCTCGGCGAGTCGGTGGACTTGCGTGTGTACGGGACTTGGGAGTCCGAGGGTTTGTAGGTGTACGGCACCGAGGAGAGATCCGGTGGGATCTTGCATAGTGGAAATCCTTCGTGTGTCGAAGGCGGGGATGTAGAGCAAGTGTGCTCGAACCTCGAAACAAACCCTTTGTGTTTGCGATTGCTTACTCTTCCCTCTCTCTCTCTCTTTGTCTCTTTTATATCTTGCATTTACTTTCATTGTGTTCATCTTATATATGCATGATATATACCCTTGTGCTTAATTGTTATATACTTGCGTGGGATTGCTTGTTAACACTAGTATTCAACCAAGAGAGCCAACGCGGCACCTCAACCCATTCAAGGGGAATCTAGAGGAGCTTGTCCAGAGCCTCGCAAGGGAATTCGGCAACACTCTTGTGTTATACATAAGTGTTTAAATTAAAAGAAGTTTAATTTGGTCTACTTAATTTTAATTCCGCATTATTTGTTCATAAGTGACCATTAGATTAGCCATCACCTATTCACCCCCCCCCTCTAGGTGAACTTACATGACATATAGGATCTTCCCCATTCCCATGCTAAATTAGAAATTAAGGAGCAAGTTAAAACTAATTAGAAATAGATAACCATCATCATAGGCCATCAGCGGCACTTGCAAGGGCAAGACAAATTCGAGGCCATTAGAAGCATATGGATTGAGATCAAGCATAAAAGAGTGAGTACTAAAGATAAGCAAGAATAAAACAAAAAATATAACTTTGATTTAGTAAAGAACTATAAGAAAAAGGAGGAGCCTACATCAGTTGTCACCCTTGAATCTACTCTCTCTTTTTTCTATGAATCTCCCTCCAATCTAAATTGCATAAAGAAAAAGAAAATTACATAAAAAAAAATAAAAACCTAAGTTAAAAATGAAGCAAAACCTAGCCTACGCTCTCTCTACTAGAGTGGTCTCCTCTGGCTTTCAGAAAATCCTGCTTTTGTAGGCGAAATAGAAGAGGGGGAGGAGTAAGAAGATAGGGGGAGCGAACGCTCCCCTGATCCTTTAACAAGGTCGCAGATCCGCGGCTTTGGTCGCAGATACGCAGCCAGGATGTGGCCACCTGGCCACATCCTATGAGCGCGTCTTTCTGATCTCCTGTTGGCTTCATTTATCCACAAGTCTTTTCAGTTCTGTCTCTGGATTTGACGATACCTTCGTGGACCTATAGCTAACCGAAAGGATCCATATAAATCTGAATTTTAACCGGTTTTAATTTGATATGATCTTCTGATTTGCTCTGATCTTTAGTCAATCTCCTGAATATTTATCTTAATCCTTGATTTTAATTTAAACTCATTTAAATAAGAATTTAAATGGGCTTTTGGGCTCGTTTCTTTTCCATTTTCTTTTGTAAAGGCCTGCAGAAAATTAAATGATAAATATAATTAAATAATAGAGTTTATTTAAGATAAAATATGGGATAGTGACAATGAACATGCAATATCAGTGACTGATTGCACCCTCACACCTATTTTTTGCTCATCCTCGAGGAAAACACAGCAAAATAGAGCTATCATAACCTAACACACTTTCGTAGGACTCACAGTTGCACTAAGCATGTGTAACAAGCCGTTAAACCTCTTGGTTTTCTCTAGAGGATGAGTTTTATCTCGTGAGGATTTTCAGTAGATTACACCCACAAAATACATAAAAAAGAGAAATAAAGTGTTATTATTTTCGAAACGCATTTTGAAAAGACGAGAAAATATTTGAAGTATTTTTTACAAAAATTCAAGTAATCTATAAGTTAAGGAAAACCAAACTTTTCATTCTTAAACTTAGTCTCTTCTCAAAAACTTGCTATCAATCAAGGTTAGGAATCAAACTGTATTTCTCATCTAATCTATTATTTTATCCTAAGTCAATGCATCTTCGTGATCGTGAAATTTTGACTTGGGCTCTTAAGCTCTAACTCTTATGCCTTATTCTTACAAAAAAATATTTTTGTTTTTGGGGGCACTATCCCTTAGTTCTATTAGGCTTTCTAATCTGCTTATGTAACGAGCCTTAAGTTAGTGAATAGTAAACAGACGGTCTTAGGGCACCCGATGAGAAAACACCCCAAAGATTTAAGGACTCGAGCAAACAAGCCACAAAATAAAAGGAATCTATTAATTACAGGAACCACTTTTAAGCGTGAATATTTATACTTTATAAGTCACAAATACTAGCTTCATAGAGGATTTTATATATATATATTTTCTTTTTCAAACTTATCCAATTACATTTTGCATAAATACTAAGGCTTGCTTAGACCAAGGCACCTAGCTAATCAATAATTAGATTTATTTATTTTTCATATATATATATATATATATATATATATATATATATATATATATTCTTTTTCTTCTTTTTTTCCCCTTACTAAGGAATAAGAATCTTTCTTTTTGAATCCTAAGTGTGTAAGTGTATAAACTATGCATATTTCATCAAGGTAAAATTCAAGACTAAATTACTTTTTCAAATTTTCTTCCTAACCCTAAAAATTAAACAAATAATCTTATTTTGACCATGTATAAGAAATCCTAATTATGATTCTCCTATTTCTTAAAATTAACTTAATTTCTTACAAAAAAATAAGTCAAAATATTATTTCTCTTTCCAAAAAGTTTTTTTAAAAAAACAAAGAAAATGTTATATATATACATTATAAATTAAAAAAAACCTATGTTATGTTAGGACCCTCCCCACACCTATCTCATGCATTGTTGTCAATGTATGAATGAATGCATATATGTATGAAAAAGAAGAAAGGGAAGGAAAAAACGTTACATCAAAATTGGTGGTTCCCGTGGTTCTCAGATTGGCCAAGCATTGCTGTCTAATCTAAATATTGTGGATTATCAAGGAACCCACCTTTTATGACCTCTTTTTTATTTACATTTTTATAATTCTAAATATGAATAATATAATGCAAGATCCTATCGTGAAAATTATCCCTATATGACCAATCTTAGAATGTCATCTCAGAGTCATTATGGTTTAATAAACCTATGTCCAACAGTAAAATGTGATTTTCTGGAATGGATGATTTGTGCTCTGCAATGAAAGGAGTGGGAACCAACACTGACTCGAGTATATCACTCAAATCAAGTTTAGTTTTAAGAGTCACTTTCGGTTCAAGAGTTGAGTCCAAATCAAAAAATTGAGATTCACATTCTTTTCCTATCAATGGAATGTGACTTTTTAAAATTGGTGATTCAATTCAAAATCTATGGGTATGAAAATCAATGTTGGCTCCAGAAATGCATCCAAATTGGGTAAGAATACTAGAGTCAACATTGATTCGAAATTTGAATTTGAATCACAAAATAAAAAATCGGGTTAACATTCATGTTCAATTTCAATTTCATTGAAATTAAAACTTGCCAATTTGTCAATGGGTTGATATTGGTCAAGTTCAAGGTGGTGTGAAGAAATTGAATCTTAGTTAGTCTCTAAGACACCATGATTCTTGCTTCCTATCAATATGGTTAAGGAAATTGGGAATGGTCAAAAATTGGGTTGGGAGAGTTTTCTCATTCCTATCATTAATTGTGTTGATCAAATGACTTATTTGTGCTTCTAGCCGATTGATAGACTAGATACAATCAAGATTTGATTAGATGAAATCATTTTGGTACTAAATCATGTTTTTCAAGTCAATAGGTTCTTCTTGTTGTGGTGGGGCCTGAAAATTAGAGTAAGGATCTTGGATTTAGAAATTTTGATGGGATTGTGAGTCCGTTAAGTTTTGAACTTATCACTTGGACTCATGAAAGAGTTCTAGAATCTTATCGTTTTCGGACTTGATCAAGGCTTCCATCCTCTTTTCAAAATCTTTTCCTCTATTGGTTGTTCTAGAAAAGAAGTAAGTTGCTAAGGTGGTTGTGTAACATCCTGATCTCGCAGGTACGGAGACGTTAATGCAACGTATATATGTAGGTCAGAAATACCCTCACATATATACGCTAAACATCTGTACAGGTAAGAATCAGAGTACGAAAATACATGATGCTTTATACATTCCAATATATGAGACAAAGTTATCATAGGATGTGACATAATATTATAAGAATACTACATCACTGATGGGCGCAAATGCGATAATACAAAGAGATATACAATGATGAATCATACAAAATTTTGTCCTCACGATTTGAAAAGGGAAAACTCGAGGACGAGCAGGGGGCCTGGAAGGATATGTTGGCCCAGAGGCCCTTCATTCTAGTTTTGATGATGATTAACTCATATAGTTATAGTTTACTAATAATCTTGTGATATTTAGTTTCAGATATTTGATTAAGATATTAGTAGGTGATTAGCTTCAACAAAGGTATTTTGGAGCTTAACATGGTGATTCAAGAGCTCGAGCATCAAGTTCATATCTAGTACTCGGTTGGAGTCAAGCTCAGTGGATCACGTTTGGATCGAGTCGATTTAGAGACGACGTTCTACAAGAAGGCTTCGGTTTATTTTAGTTTAAGATTGTTCAGATCTTGTGTTAAAGGTTAGATACTGTGATATGCTCAAGTTCACAAAATACACACACAAGTTTCATGTTTTGGTTTTTCGGTTTAACCGATCTTGGTTTTCATGTATAGATAGAATCAAAATAAGTTTACATGGTTTAATGTATATTATATTTGATCTATATACATCTATGCTTCATCTATTTACAAAAACTTATTTTGATAATCTACTTCATGAGTTTGGAGTTTTGTATTTTAACAAAACTTATTTTTGGATTTAATGTCAAAAACATAGATATGATTCTTTACATGTATATTGGATTCTATCCATATACTATATGCTTCAAAGTTGTTTAAATATCATGTTTTTATATTTATATAAGTTTTGGAAAAATCGGATTTCCATTTCAAAAATCCAAGTTTTAGAAAATACGGTTTTTGGTTTAGGCAAATTTTCAAGAGCACAAAAATGGTTCAAATTGTTTGAAATATGTGTTGAATCTTTGTCACACATATTTGTATTTCAAAGATAATATAGAACTAAATTTTGTGGAATTTATGTGTTTTTTATGGGATTTAATTAAAGATAAAAACCTAAGTTTTCAATCCCTATAATGGCTGGACTGGCTGTCTGCCGGTCGACTGAGGCAGGAGTCGGTCGACGAGGTGGTGGACCGACGTGTACAGGACGTGCATGCAGCCAGGCTGGTAGGCCGGTCGACCGGGTCGGTCGACCGCCAGAGAGCCTCTGCTCTCTGGAAAAGGCCCCGGTCGACCGGCAGAGAGCTCTGCTCTCTGTATCCGGCTTCGGTCGACCGGGCGGTCGACCGGCCAGAGAGCCGTTGCTCACTGGATCTAGTCCCGGGCGGTCGACCGTAGGTGCAACGGTAAAAAATTTGACCGTTGGCCGAACGATCGGCCGGTCGACCGGAAGGGCAAATTTGCCCTTATCAGCTGCCAACGGGCAGATTTCATATGGGGCTATATATACCCTATATTTGAGTTGGTTTTTAACAAGAATTTCAAGAACTAAAATTTTCATCTTCTCAAGTATTTTAATACAAGTTTTCAAAAGAGTTTTTAAGCCAAGAGATTTTATCTTTATTTGTTTTAAACGGTTGGAAAAATCAAGAAAAAGGAGAAGTCTTTAGGATTGATTTTTGATCTTCATTTCCATTATATTATAGAAGTTTTCCCAAGAGTTTTTTCTTTGTGTTTTTGATTTTCAAACTCTTTATTTCTCACACTTGAGCTTATCATTCTATCTTATCTATAAGGATCATTATTTTGTGAGAAAGAATTGGTTTGTAGTTGAAAGAGACCACCAAGTTGTAAACCCTCCTTGATTTGTGATATCCCTCTAGTGAGAGGTGATTGTGTTGATATCCCTCTAGTGAGAGGTGATAGTGGAGGTTGTACTAGAATCTCTCAAGTGTGAGGTGATCTTTGTTTGGCTAAGTGCCTATCCCTCTAAGTGTAGAGGTGATTGTTTTGTGCCTTGCCTCTAGTGTAGAGGTTGTATTGTTGGAGAGAGGAGTTGTGTACTCCCAAGTTGTATTTGCCCAAATTCTCAGTGGAGGTTCCCTGTGTAGGAAGTCCTGTGTGGACGAGTTAGTGGAAATCATTCTGTATGAAGGCGGGGACGTAGAGCTATGTGCTCGAACCTCGAAACATATCTTGGTGTTTGTGTTTGATCCACTTTCTCTAACTCTCTCTTACATTGTGCCTTACATTCATTCATATTGTTCATTCATATTTATATGCTTGGTATTGATTGTGTGTGTGTGCCTCACTTGTGTTGAACTAAGAGAGCTTCATATAGCACCTCAACTCTTATTTAGAGAAATTTAGAGGAGATAGTCCAGAGCCCTTCACCCGGAATTCGCTACACTCTTTGGTTACACTAAGTGTGTTGCATTAAGTTTTTAAATTCCGCATTATTTATCACTAGATTAGCCTTACACCCATTCACCCCCCCTCTAGGTGTACTTTCAATTTGGTATCAGAGCCTACGCTCCTGATATTAGGTTTAACCATCTAGGAGTGTGATCTTGGTTGCTAATCTAGTATTGCAATTGCATACTTATTTGTTTACACACTCATGGATTGCTTGACCCCTCCCATGTATGATGTTTCCAACATTGACATGTGAAAATTTAGGATGAGTATGTATCTAAAAACTATAGGCTTGCATGTTTTCCTTGCCGCTACCAAGAAATCATATCTTGGTAATAGCAAGCATATAGAGGCCAATACACAAGCCATTGAGGTACTTAGAAGAACTTTAAATAAAGAATATTTCTGTATGGTTTCTCATTGTGATTCCGCTTTTGCAGTGTGGAACACTTTGACCTCCTCCGAGCTTCAAACGCCAAACATTATGGAGAAGGAATCTAGTGAGAATGAATCCGAACCACGATGCTACATGGTCCAAGGAAATGACTCCCTTGAGGTACATTCGGATACTCAACTAGATAGTGCTAGCTCTTCCTTTGATAATCTTGATAGTCTGGATGCCGATGCATTAAATGAAGAGTTATCTATTGTTTGTGGGAACCTCTTAAAAAAATATAAAGTTTTGAAAAAGAAAACTTTTAAGTTAACTAAAGAAAATAAGGACTTATCTTCAAAATTTGATATTGTTTTGCAAGAAAGATATAAGATTTCTAATGAAAGGGATTCATTAAATCTAAACTGGATCTTGCCCTAAATGAAAATAAGATTTTGAAAAATAAAATGATTGTGAAAATGTTTTGAAGAAAATTGAGACTTTAACTTCAAAACTTGATTTTGTTTTAAAAGAAAATGAATCCTTGAAAAACAAAATTATTTCTATTTCAAAGGAATTGGATTTGGTTTCTAGAAAAACACCTCTTTGAAAAATGTTATAGATTCACATGTTTGCCATACCAGTGAAATGGGTGGTAGGAAGTATGAGTTATACACTTGTTCCTTATTGTGTTTTCAATTGGTATCGCAATTGACATTTATCTTGTATATTCATATTTGTTTCTATATATGTATGCTTTAAAATTCATATAGTATCAACTTCAATTGATATTTACTCTTTCATACATATATATGTGTTTTGCTTGTGCTTATTATATCTTTATATCTTAAAGCAGAAAACTATGTTATGCTAAGCTTGATTTTATCCTTAATGACAATTATTTTAAATTGGTATTCTATACAAGCTTACGCATCATGTTCATTGGTATTTCATAAAGGGGGAGAAAATTCATGTTTTACTTTTCAATCGGTTTTGTTTACCATTGGTATTTTTTT